>SKCR01044039.1:0-54908 GCA_019454045.1 Zanthoxylum bungeanum
TAACTATAACCTTACTCAATTGGAAATGCTAATGACGAAGGGATTATACATTAGCGTTTTAACCTCGACTTGTATGGTTCGACGTGTCGTGTTGTTTAGTCATGATTTGTAGTGGACAGGCCTTCATGAAATATGTATATAAGTATATGATATATATGTATATATATAAATAACAACCGAACGTGAGCCTAGAGAGTTCCATTATATTGAGTTTACTCGTTGAGCACTAGGGCAACCTTTCGTCAAATGTTGACAAAATATTTTTGGGTTTTTAGGATTAAATTGTTTAATCTGATAATTCATGAGATGAATTGAATTAATTAATTTTATATCAAGAGTTGATATAATTTTTTTGTATAATAAATGTAAATTTGATTTACATTAATTAGTAATTATTTTTGTGAAATTAATTTAATTGTTAAATTAATATATAAAATTAGTTACTTGGTTTATACAAATAAATGTTTTAATTAATTAAAGTAACTTTAGTTATGTAATTGAATGTTTTTAGTTAAAGTAACTAAAATCTTTTAATTGCAATTTAGTTACCTTGGTTGGTGAGATAATTTAACTATGGTTGAGTTTGTTTTTTTGAAACAAGTGGTGTAGATAAAAGATTCCTTAAACCATGGTTATATTATATGGCTTGGTTAGGTTTTCTTTATTTCTTTTAATAAAAACAAAGAGCAAAATTTGAAAAAGAACTTCTTTTTTTTTCCTTCTCTGCCTCTCTGCCGAAGTAACAAAGAAGAAAAGAAAAAATATTTTTAGTTTTGCTTGGTTACTCTCTCTGCCGAAAATAAGAGAACAAAAGAAAAGCATTTTTTTTAAGAAGCAGCAAGCTACTGCCGAACCAAGAGAAAGAAAAGCTTTGGTTTTGCTCTCAAATCCAAGCCAATATTTCACCAAATATTACCTAAATATATAAAAGTCCATGGAATTAATCCCTAAGTGTTAAGGGTTAATTATGTTCTTGAGGTTTTCTTTTTCCTAGGGTTTTAAGAGTTAAAATTTGGGAAAAGTTGGTTGCTATTATTGAGTGATCAAACCACCTTTTGATCACCAAAATTTGTTCCTTGAGTTGCTTAATTTTGGTGGAGGAAGAAGAGATTTGGAGAAAGCTTAAAGCTTGGAAAATTGGGAAAAGCTTGAAGGAAGATCAATTGACAAAGCTTTTGGTACTTTAATTTGTGAATTTATTTGTTCAATTTGTTGATTAATTTAGTTGAGAAAAATTGTTATGGAGTGTTGATAAATTGGTAGCATGTATGTGAGGAATTAGAAGCATATAAGTGTTGAAAATTAGTATATAGTTGATATGTTAATTTTGAATGCTTGGATTAATTTTTCCAAGAGTTGGAAAATTATATGTATGCTTGAATTAATTTTTTCAAATGTTGGAAATTAATTTTAGTATGTTTGGATTATTTTCAAGTGTGGAAATAATTAGGATGCTTAGTTTTATTTGTCAATAGTTGATAAATTGATTAAAGTGTGTTGAAATTTTTAAATGGACTTATGGTAATTTTTAATACATGAAAATGTTTTAATGCATTGGAAATTTTAAGTTTGTAATTAAAAATTTTAAACCCACTTTTTAAGGACTGCCGAAATTAAAAAAAATATATATATTTTTATTCGCTCGCGATTTGATCTCGGGCGGGTTTTCGCTGCGCTCGGTTTGTCCGTTCCTCACACAACAAGTGGTATCAGAGCGATACGTGCTTTTAATTGTTCATCTTCCTTACAATTTTTCTCAATGTTATAAAATGCCCATGCATACATTTAATTGTGAATTACATGTTTTAGGCATTTTTGGACATGCATACATTTTATATATTTGTATGCATTTGACTTGGAAAAATCTCTACGCTAGATCATTAATTGTTATTATTTTGTTGAAAATATGACATGGTCCGGCTTGTCTATACGGTGTTAGTGAAACCATTGTAATTATTCCCAATATTGCTAAAGCGTGAGGGATTGGTTATAATGTTTTGTACTATTCCGGTTAAGCATGAGATGAGTCGAATTTAAGAGAAAGTATTATCCAATATTGCTAAAGCGTGAGGTTAATATTAGTATCTTACTTTCGACAATAGACAAGTTGATCTAAAAAATTGAACTATCCAATATTGCTAAAGCGTGAGGATGAGATTTGAATTAGGACCGAATATAAGAGTTGCATGAGATGCAATTGACAATAGTTGTCTACCTTCTCAAATTTACAAAGGTCAATATTGCTAAAGCATGAGATTTGCGTAAATGTCAAGAATGATCTACTTTGCTTTGTGAGATTTAAGAGTTAAATTTTCGTAAATCCATATTTTATTTAGTGTTTTTATCATGATATTTAAATATTAATTTCTGCTTTATTTTATCATTGTGTAGATAGAATGTCTGTGTCGAACCCGCTTTCGCGTATACTTGATACGCATAGGCTCCAGGGTGCTGTTAACTATAATGTTTGGCTCATGAATCTCCGAATTCTTTGCCAAGCGGAGCAACTTGAATATGTTCTTGATCGTCCAATGCCCGCAAGGGTTTCGGATGATGCTTTAGATGAAGAACGTGAGACGTTCATCAAATGGAAGGATGATGATCGGAAAGTCCGGTCATACATCTTGGGATCTATGGTGCCGGAACTACAGAGGAAGTATATGCCGATGCCTGATTCCGGATCCATTTTGATGCATATGAAGGAACTATTCAGTGATCGACCACAGGTAGAGATGCATAGGGTGGCTGTCGAGCTTTTCCATACTTTCCTCCCGGAGGGAAAACCTGTTAGCCCACATGTGATGAGGCTAATAGACTGTATCGAAGAGCTTGAAAGGATGGATATTCCTATTGATAACCGCCTCGGGAATAGTGTGATTCTCGCATCTCTTCCTAAGTCTTTCAATGACCTTATCGTTAACTTTAACATGCATAAGATGCTTCCCACCTATTCTGAGTTGCACAATATGTTGCTGACGGCTCAAGAAGACATGAATAAGAATAGTTTTGCTTTCATGGTCACTGGTGGTTCTTCTTCTGGACCTTCTCAGGCTTCTCATAAGCCGGTAGGGAAGAAACAGAAAAAGAAGAAGAAAGTTAAAGGTAAAGGTCCAAAGGTTGCTTCCGCAGGGGTTTTTTAGATACTAATGGATGTTCTTAACATCAATCTAATGACTATCATTTGGATTGGCCTGTTTGTGACTCTATATGCTCTAAACGTATGAGACACCAGGTCGCGTACATTTATTTCAATGTACGATTTCTCGGAGAGTATCAACAACTTTAAACCTATCCCAGTAGATCTTTATTCCTAGAATAAAGGTTGTTTCTCTCCCAAGAATTCTACGGAGAATTTTCTCGAAAGCCAAGCTTTTACCGATTGTATTTATAGGAATGTCATTTCCAAGAAATGATAAGTCATTATTATTTAAGACATTTATGTCAGTGCTCTCCCACTAACCTCCTTATATACACAAGAATTATATTCTTTTTGAATTAAATCATACACCATTATGATTACATCAAAACGATAATTCCAAGAATACTATGCTTGCTTCAATCCATACATGGATCGAATAACCTGCAAACCTTGTTTGCTAGTTATGGTACGAAAAAACCGTCAGGATATTGAAAACATCCTCCAAAGGGTTTCCGTTAAGGAAAGCGGTTTTGGCATTCAGCTGCCATATTTCATAAATGAAACATGCAGCATCCGCAAGCATTATCCAAATGGATTTACCAATGGCAACGGTTAAAAGGTTTCGTCATAATCGACACAATGTTGATAACGATACCTTTTCGCTACAAGCCCAGCTTCGTACATTGGTAGGTTGCCTTCCAT
This sequence comes from Zanthoxylum bungeanum, assembly GCA_019454045.1. Lineage (NCBI taxonomy): Eukaryota > Viridiplantae > Streptophyta > Magnoliopsida > Sapindales > Rutaceae > Zanthoxylum > Zanthoxylum bungeanum. The sequence goes on from SKCR01044039.1 coordinate 3,842, forward strand.
GTATGTCTTCCTTGAAGACTTAATAGTACCAATAGGCTAAATGCCTTGCGGTACAACAACTAGTGTCCAAACTTGGTTGGTATACATGGAATCCATTTCGGATATCATGGCACTTTGCCATTATAGGGAGTCGATACCTTATATCACTTCCTCATACGTAGTCAGTTCGTATTCCTCAATAAGATTGACATGTTTATGAGGTGAGATCAGAAACCCATACCCCAGGTTGTTTTCTGACTCTCTCCGACTCACGTGGTTCTTGTGTATTCGAAGATTATTGGTATAGTTTCATCATCCTTGATGAACTATTTGTTGTTCCATTAGGATTCGGTGCCTGAAATAGTATTACTCTGATTTTCATAAAGTTTTACTATCCTCCTCCCACTTACCACTGCATATGGGTATTCCTCTTAGGAAAACCGCATGGCGAGCAACAATAAATTGTTCTCTTGTGAGTTGTATAAGTACTATACTTTGGTTTCCCTACGATAACCTACAATTTAGGCACTTATCCAATTTGGGTTCTAGTTTGGTATCATCCAAACATATGCCTAGCATATCCAAATCATCAGGAATGAGAAACCTGGTTTCTTTCCTGTTCATATCTAATATGAAGTCTGTCAAACAGATTTTTATGGAACCTTATTCTAAATAAGTTTTGCACTGTTAATGCGTATCTGTTGAAGGAAATGGTAGCTCAGAGCGACTCATGATTAACCTTATCATGTCCAATAAAATTCAGTTTCTCCGTTTGGACACACCGTCAGGATGACGTGTTCCGGGAGGAGTCCTCATTTGAAAGAATACTATACTCTTTCAAGTATATGAGAAACTTATTGCTTAAGTATTTCATCATGGTCTAACCGTGATTGTTTTATACTTTAGCCGATCGTTTGTCTATTCGTGTCGAAACTCTAAAAGTTTCTGATTTGTGTTTCTAAGGAAACACATAACCATAACGCGATGCCACATCCCTTGAAGGTCCCGAAATATTCATATCCACCTTTAGCCTAGCTAGACATGGGCCCACTTGCTTCACTATGAACTAGGGCTAACAGATCAGTGGCATTTACACTTTTACCAAGTAAATAGTATTTTAGGCACTTTGCCTTATAAACTAGATTCGTAGACTTTATTTGAATGGAATCAAATATGTCATAGTATCCGCTCTTCAAAAGGGTGGATATACGAGTCTTGTTTAATTGTGTCCCTGACAACAATGCCACAATATGTTTCAACTGATCAAACCAGTTTGAGCTATTTGTTTGTCATATCATATGTTTGAGATTCTTTTATATTCAAAATATAAATATTATTATTTACATCTTATGTGTTTATCTCAATATCATCTTTATAAAATAAAACACTTTAGTGTTATAGAATATAAAGGTAAATCCGCAACAGATTAAACCCTGATATAGAGATAATGTTACTAGTCAAACTAGTTACATTGTAACAGTTTCCTTATTTAAGTACACACTCGAATGGTAGTTCCTAAACTTAGGTATCTACGGTTAAAACAACGACTTTTGTCCAGTTTTCAGTTCATAGATTAATCTCAACTGAAGTCAGTATCCTCCTCATAGCAGATTCTGCACACCAGTACATATTTATGTACCACACTAAGTATCTAAAATCAAATTTTAATACTAGTAGTGAACATATTTTTGACAAACATATTTGAAGTCGGAGCTTTGCATTGTCTTCAATTCCTTCATGTCTACCTTCTCCATACGGTAGTCATGCTTCCGCGATCCCGTTTGCTACAGTTTAGGCAGACATTTTAGGATATGTCATTTATCTTCCCAGAAGATTATAATGATTTTGCCTTTGCCCTTTTCCACACCCCAGAAGCCTTTGGCCAAGCCTTGGCCTTCTAGAATATCGAAGAAAGATGCGCCTTGAGCTTTTTGCCTTATTGCAAACTTTGGCTTTGACTCCTTGAGTATAGCCATTAACTCTCCAAGAGTTTACTATTGCAATTTAGTACTTCTAAAATCTAAAGATAGATTTATGAAGATCCTTCAATTTCAATATCATACTTTAAGGATCTAATCCTTAGTTCTGATTAAGAAATTAACGACTCTTATTTGGCAAGCTTAATGGATTAAGCACTAAAGTTATCATCACATGAATATTCCAAATATCATGTTCTACTTATTTGCTTAACTCCAAGCTTAGGCCTAATATGTTATTTTATCAAATAAAGTAACTTATTAGTTTCTAGGACCATCCTGAAATTTTATTCCCAATTTGAAAATTAAAGTTGTTTAAATACATTTTCCCCATGATTATGTTTTAAACACTAATCTTTCAATTTTATCTTGATTCTAATAGTCCAACTATTTAATCAACGATTTAGGTACTATTTATTATAATGATTAATTCAATTATATTGATTACTATAATCCAATTATAAATCAACTATTAATTGAAATGGTTAATTCAAATATATTGATTACTATAATCCATTTATGTAATCAACTATAATGAATTAGTTTTAATTAGAGTCCAACTGTTTATTAAAACAACATTAATTATTAGTCCAACTAATATATTAACTTATATGACGTAATATTTGAAATGAGCGCGTATGGCAAGTTAATGAACGAATATTACAAATTCAATACTTGCCTCCCACTATTTTTCGGCGAGCCTCTAACCCTCTGTCGAGTACTCGGGAAACAGTGTTTCCTACTGGGCTAGGATCCCGTTAAATAACACACAATCTTGACTTTGGCTAACAAATTGTATGATAATTAACTAGGTAGATCTCTAAAATCAATTGGATCCCATCAAATTCCTAGATCCAGTAGGGGGACATCCAAGTCCGAAACATATATCTTATATATGCCAATATATCCAATATATTGCCTAACATTTTTCCTCTGAATCAACTAAGCTTTGGCTTTGGTACAACAAACTTAGTGATCCCAGTTAAGCGGAACCCATTGACCATGGAAAGCTTCGTAATCAATGTCGATGGACAAGAAGTGGTCTTGACTTTGGCCAACAAACCACAACTTGGACAAGACACCGATATAGAACAAAGCTCTCGTGATTCAAACACATCCTCGACGGACAAAGGTCTTGACTTTGGCCAACAAACCAATGCAAGTCTTAGATCTTGAGTAAGAATCACTCAATGGAAGGAAAAACGCTTAATATTATTTGAGGGTTTTTTCCGTACAAATTGGCAACCAAGTTTTTATCTTTGTTAAGGTCTCATCATCATACACCCTTAAACATGCATTCTAAACACATAATAAGGCGCGTAAATTAATAAATAATAATGATATGCGGATGGATACTTAACACATTGATCCTAGATCAAATCTCTCCCTTTCCTCTCTCCCGCTAGCACAAGTATTTACTTCTACCTGTTACACTATACTTCTAAAGAAACCAAATTTACATTGAGGGGAATAGGTGAGAAGAGAAATACATAGAGTAATGAGGTAATAGGCTGGACACGCAGGTCCAATTATTAAATTCTAAATTTATTACAACAATTTCCAAAATTGTCCCACCCATCTAATATCCCTCTGATATACATTATTCATGCATCGCAACCATGTATTCACACAAGCATGTTATCAATCAATCTAATCCAATTAATTAATCTGATAATTAATGACCATCCAATGTTCAAAAAACGATTTGATTTTGCGCGAGTCAAACTCGTTTTGCGAATAAGTACTCAAAGTATGAATTCTTGAATTATATTAAACTACAAAATTAAATCCAATTCAATTTGCATTTTTTATTAATTCACTATTTATTTCCAAATTAAATATTACACTTTATTAACGAACCTCTACGACTTAAATTTCAAATTTAATCGTTACGGGTCTCAAAGCCATGTTAACATCCAATGTTAATTTAATTAAAGTTCAATGGGCTCTTAATTAATTTCTTTAAGGCATGGACTTTTGGTCAACTTGGGTCAAACCCAATAACCAAAGCCCAATCAAGGAATAACCCCATAAGCCTAGAAATCAATTTAGGCCCATTAGGCCCAATTAAAATAATTAAGGTCCATTAGTCGCATTTGGACTTTATGGAAATGGTTTTGGGCCCAATTGGATCCAACCAATTTGCCTAAACCAATCTTGGTACAACCAAGCCCAATTAGCCCAATAACAACTTTTAAGCCCAATTTCCAAAATTAGCCCAATTAGTTAAATCACAAAAATTCCAAATTTCATATTTAATTAACCAAAGTGTATGGCATAATTAATTACCGAATTCAATATTTCCAAAACATTAATTAGCCTAATTAATCATGCTCATTAACATTAAAACATGTCCAACACATTTTAATTTAATCAAAAATCAAACCCATTTACATGCTCATTTAGTCTCGGCATTTTGGGATTTTTATGTCCAATTTGGTTTCAATCCAATAAATCCAATTCTACATTAAATCACATTCCTAATTGATTCAAGTCATCCAATGAATAAAAATAAAAATTTCCAAGACATTAGGGCAATTGAAGATTCGGCCAAGCCTCACCAAAAGAGGAAAATGATCCAATCAAAATTCATGAAATTGATCCAATCAAACTTCAATTAAACATCAATTAAGCATACTCAATCAAACAAATTAACCAAATCATGCTCAAAATCAATTTACCCAATTTTAACCCTAAATTCAAGTTTCATGCTTTTACTCTACCTCGCTCTGATACCATTGTTGGAAATCTCTAAGTCCCGAGGATCGAATCAAGCATAGAAACAACATGTGAATACATCGAGGAAGTTGCGGAATACTTACAACGATCGGTTGAGCGATGCGGTGAAGAACAAAAACTTTTTCTCCTCCTTCAAAGCTCGGCAGTCCACTGGTTTTGGTCTCCAAGAATCGGGAATGGTCCTTCATGCAAGCTCCAAGCTTTGTGATGAAATTCCAAGCTCACAAGTGCGGTTTCCCTATCACCTTCGCAAGACTCCGATGTGTGCTAGCACTCTTGATTTTTGCCACAAAAATCACTCTTTCACTACTCTTGGTAACGGTGAAACCAGTGAGTTTGAGGAAAAAATCAGCCCCTTTGGGCGAGAGAGAGATGAGAGGAAAGAGAGAGTGTTTTGTTGATTATTAGATTTCTAAAATCCAAATAATACATATGCCAAAATTTTGGTATTAGCCTTTCAAAAAGGTCAACCAAATTTTGGAGCCAAAGGCATTTAATGCCATCCACCAACTCACATCAATCACAAGTGACATGTTATCAATCACTCAAAGTGACTAGACATCACATCAATCAAAGTGACTAATGATTTGACGCTTGATGTGACTTGCGTACCGCATTCGAATTTGAAATGCGAATGCGCTCGCAAACACTCCCGGGCTCGGGTTCGCTAATTCCAAATTAACGAATTTTCCGTTGCGTTGTAATTAAATCTAATTTAATGAAATAATCATGCCTAGCATAATTACTATTCACATCGCTAACGAATTAATTCTAAATTAATTCGTTCGCCCCAATTAAAATTTGATTTTAATTCTGCGTCGAAATCCAATTTCGTTTAATATATCGAATTTATTAATTTATCGATTAATTCCAAATTAATCGTTATCAGTATTTTAATGATATTTTATCCCAGATAAAATATCTCCTTAATTAATCCCATATTAATTTTCTCTCTCTACTAATTAATCCCAGATTAATAAAGTGCGAGTCATACATCATCGGTGAATCTTCGGGAAGCGACCCATGAGATCCCCGGATATGTTGGCAGTAAATCCGGTCGTCGGACTATCCGAACACGTAAGTACCTAGTACTACGTTTGTACCGATTTACAAGACAAGGTTGGCTTCTAGCAAAGTGCCATGCCTACCCAATTCTCCAAAAATATCCTTACAGTAATATGTGATCTATATCAAGCGTAGTATACGTAGTATTGCGTATCTCGATCAAGTATCAGATGTCACATGCAAGGCCTGGGGCTGGAATTGTGTCTGCCCCGTAAGAAGCACATATCAGATCTCTGGTAACTAGTCTCTATAATCGGATAAACATGACCTACTCATAATATCCCGATAGCTACATCATTTAAGAGAACCAGTCTCGTATCCTACGTGACCATCTTCTCCACTATGACTGGAGTGATACTTCCGTCTCGACATCACACCCAACATATTACGATTCTCAATATACCAGCAGAGGCGTACACAGAACCTGTTAAATCCCTGGACGACCTAAAACCAAAGTATATTAATTGTCGCAAGTATTAGCGGTGCAAGTCTCAGGTTAAGACCAAATACACCTACCCTGATTCGGACTTCCATAGACACATAGTCATACTACCAATGGAATTCTGAGGGGTCTATCCAGAGCGAAGATGTTTCCCGTACCATCGGTAAAACACAACCTCCTATTACACTTGCATGAGTATCCCATACCCAAATATATGAGAACTATGTCGTTATACCCTCACAACACGCACAAGTGTAATACTAGTCTTTTACGCATTATCGATGTCCAATCTCGATAATACTATGACTAGGGATATTTAATGATTATACCTTCGCATATTGATACTGTCTCATATCATCTCAATCCAGGAACTAATCATATGGACCTTGTATCAATTATATATCTTGGTGATCTAATCACAAATGATAAAAGGGCAATTTCCTTTGTCACATAGTTAATTTGTACAACAACACAATGATCTGTACAAATAGTGATGCTATGGGTCATAACTGTCCAACAAGAAGGACTTCCAATTTCCCTAGTCGTAGTATTTGGTCTTAACCTGAGACTTACATCACTAGTACTTGCGACAATCAATACGCTTTGGTTTTGGTCGTCCAGGACTTTAACAGGTTCTGTGTACGCCTCTTCTGGGTTTATTGAGAATCGTAGTGTATTGGGTGTGATGTCAGACGGAAGTATCACTTAAGTCATATGGAGATGATGATCACGCAGGGATACAGAACTGGTTCTCTATGCTTCGTACGTGGGAGACACTATTCCAGTCCCAGGCCTTTCATGTGACATCAGGTACTGGATCATTATACGCAATACTACGTATACTACGCCTGACAAAGATCATATATTCCATTAAGAATATTTCTAGAGAATTGGGTAAGCACGGTGCTTTGCTAGAAGCCAACCATGTCTCGTAAATCGGTAAAAACGTAGTACGAGGTACGTACGTGATCGGATAGTCCGACGACCGGATTTACTACCAACATATCCAGGGATCTCTTGGGTCGCTTCCCGAAGATTCACTGATGACGTTTGATTCGAACATAATTAATCTTGGATTAATTACGGAGATATTTTATCTGGGATAAAATACCATTTGAAGAGAGATAACGATTAATTCAGAATTAATCGATAAAATAATATATTCGATATTAAACGAAATTAGATTTCGATGCGGAATTAAAATTGGATTTTAATTCGGGCAAACGAATTAATTTAGAATTAATTTTTCGAGCAACATGAATAGTAATTTGATTTAATTACGTCGCAATGGAAAATTTGTTAATTCGAAATTAATGAAACCGAGCCCGGGATGTGTTTGCGAGGCCACTCCGATTTTGAATCAAGTGCGGCCACAAGTCACATCACTCGTCACATCACATGTCACTTTAGTGATGGATGTCCATTCACCTTTTTGGTGAGTGACAACTAGTCATTATTCATGAAGTTGGTTGTTGAGAGCCTTTAATGCCATTTTGGCTCCAAATTTGAGTTTTGACTTTTTGAAAGCCATATACCAAACTTTGGTAACACTTTTGGCTTAACTTGTTTTTGGAAAACAAAAGAAAAACACACTCTCTCTCTCAAACCCCCTCACATTGCCGTGAGCCTCCACCAAGGAAAGGATATTGTTTTCTTTTTTTTACTTGCTAGCACACTTCAAGAATCAATGCAAGGTGATAGGGAAACCATCTCAAGAGCTTGGAATCCTACAAAGCTTGGAGGAATCATCTTCAAGCTTAAATCATCTTCTTCAAAATAACTCCTTAGGCGAAACTTCAACAACAAGGATCAACAAGGGAGGATTTTATCTTCAACACATCTCAAAATCCATTCAATGTAAGTGTGTTTCCGCCTCACTTCTTTGAGTATTCATTCTTTTCATTGCTTAAATATGATCTTAGGACGATAGTAGAAACCAACAATGGTATCAGAGCCTAATTTGAGCATGAAAAATATTAGGGTTCATATGCTAAAAATTTGGGTAAAAATGATTTGAGCATGATTTGATAAAATTGATTGATTGAGTATGCTTGAATGATGATAACATAGTGTTATGCATGATCAATTTCATGAAAAATGAATTGGATTAATTTTTCCCCCCCAATCTAATGCTTGGCCGAATGCATGATGAAACCTTAAAGTCATGGTATTTTGTTCTTTTGATCATTGGATGAGATGAAAGACTTGGGATAATGTTGATTTGTAATTCAATCGGATTGAAAACGAAATCGGACAAAATAAACCCTAGAATGCCGTGAGCTTGATAGCATGAAATGAGATGATTTTTGAATCAATTATGTTGGACATGTGTTGATGATGAAAAGCATGATTAATGGATTAGATTAGTATTTTGGAAATGTTAATTTAAAATATTAATCATGGCTAAACACTTTGATTTATTAAATTATGAATTTTGGAAAATTTGAATTAAATAAATTGGGCTTGATTTTGAATTGGGCTTATAATTGTTGTATTTAGGCATAATGGGCTTGGTTGGGCCAAGTTGGTTTGGGCCATATGGATTGGATCCAAATTGGGCCTAACTATTCCATTAAGTCCAAATATAACAAATGGGCTTTAAAAGTTTAATTGGGAAAGGGACGAAATTGGTTTTTCTTGGCAAATAAGGGTGATTCCTTAATTGGGCTTTGGTATTTGGGTTTGACCCATATTAACCAAAGTATGGGCCTTATGAAATCAATTGAAAGCTCATTGGACTTTAATTAAACAACATTGGATGTTAATTGGGCTTTGAGACCCGTTTAAATTAGATTTGGAATCTAAGTCGCTAAACACATTAAAAAGTGTAGATATTTAATTTGGAATTAAATTAGTGAATTAGTATTGAATACGAATTAAATTAGATTTAAAGAGTAGTTCGATATAATTCAAGAATGCGCAAATCAAATCGTAGTTTGAACATTGGATGATCACTTAATTCAAAGATTAATTAATTGGATTAGATTGATTGAATAACATACTATGAATGAATACATGGATGTGTTGAATGAATAATGTATATCGGATGGATATTAGAAGGGAAAGGGTAATTTTGGAAATTGTTGTAAATTTAGAATTTATTAATTGGACCTGCGTGTCAAGCCTTATCTCTCTTGATTCTTTGTATTCTCTTCTCACCTAATTCCCCCTAATGTTAATGAGGTTTCTATTATTGTATTATGTAATTGGGTAGAAGTAAGAATAGTGCTAGCCGGGGAAAGGAAAGGGAGTGATTTGTTCTAGGAACAATTTGTGGCGATATCCATCCGCATATCATTATTATTTTATTTCTGCGCCTTATTATGTTTTTAGAATGCATGATTAAGGGTGTATGATGAAACCTTAAATAAAGATAATAAATTGGTTTCCAATTTATGCGAAAAACCCTCAAAAAAATATTAAGTGTTTTCCTTCCATTGAGTGATTCTTACTCAAGATCCAAGATTGGCACTGGTTTATTGGCCAAAGTCAAGACCTTTGTCCATCGCGGATGTGTTTGAATCATGAAGGCTTTGTTGCATATCGGTGTCTTGTCCAAGTTGTGATTTGTTGGCCAAAGTCAATATCACTTCTTGTCCATCGACATCGATTACGAAGCTTTCCATAGTCAATGGGTTCCACTTAACTGGAATCATTAAGCTTGTTGTGCCAAAGCCAAGGCTTAGTTGATTCAGAGGAAAAAGGTTAGGAAAATATATTGGCATATATATTGTATATATGTTTCAGACTTGGAGGTCCACCTACCGGATCTAGGAATTGGATGAGATCCAATTGATCTTAGAGATCTACCTAGTTAAATATCATACAGCTTGTTGGCCAAAGTCAAGGTTGTATGTTATTTAACGGGATCCTAGCCCACTAGGAAACTAGGTTTCCCGAGTACTCAACAGAGGGTTAGAGGCTCGCCGAAAAATAGTGGGATGCTAGTATTGAATTTGCAATTTCGTTCAAATACTTAGCTTTACGCGCTTTCAAAATTATTTCGTCAATTATTTTATTAGTTGGACTAACACATTATTATTTTTTCTTGTAACAGTTAGACTGTACCCAAACATCGTTAATCGAATAGTTGGACTATTGCGGTTAAGATGACTGGAAAGTTAAGCATTAGGGATATTGTCATGGACGACAACGTCTTTAATGGCAGAAACTTTCAAGACTGGGATATGAATCTCAGATTGTTCTGGGATCCGAGAAGTTACTATATACTATAGAGCGACCTCTTGGGCCTAAGCCCCGACCTGATCAGTTGCTTGAGTTAGAGCTTTGGAAGACTCATAGCGATGATAATGCAACTGCTCAATCGGTAATGCTTGCCGCTATGACTCTACAATTCCGTCGTCAAAACAAGGGGTTGGATCCCTATGAGATGATAGCGAAGTTGCACGATCTCCACCGATCTAACCTTAGATCGTAAAGATACGAGTTGCAGAAGAAGCTCTTTCGCGCTCGAATGTCAGAGGGTACGTCTGTTGAGCATCATGTCTCAGAGATGATTGCTGACATTGAGCAGCTCGGACAGATGGTCATAGTCTTCGAGGCTGAGACTTCAGTAGATTTGATCCTACAGTCTCTCCCCGACACTTGGAGTGGGTTCATCATGAACTACAACATGTTGAACCAAGACCAAACTCTTGGAGAGTTGATGTCCACTATGCGAGGCAGAAAATGAGCTCCTTAAGGGCAAGAAGCGCGAGGCGCACTATGCTTCAACATCTCAGACTCCGAGGGCTTGGCCCAAGGCGACTAGAGGTGTTAAGAAGAAGTAGCATAAGAAGATGGGCAAGGCCAAATCGTCAAAGGGTTTTTGGAAACTGTGGGACACAGAAACTGGGGGACGCATGCTGTTCTAGGCTCGCGGCCTAGTCGGGAGTACGGAGTAGCCACGGGGGACTAAACCGGAGAATAATGGAGTCACCACCCGGTGTGAACCGAGAAAATGAGATTTAAGGCCGCACTCACCCCTCGCAAGGGAAGACCTCAAACCGTTGGGTTCGGAATGGTCCCTTACTTATGTCACTTGTAATGAAAGGATTTGTGTAATAATTTAATCAAGCTTAAGTAACACTTATTTCCAAGAGTATCATGCTTCTAAGTTCATATGCGCAAAGATAAAACTTACACCTAAATTTGCATATATCTTACATTTAAGATTGCATGCTTGAAAGTAAATCAAAGTAGCAGTGAACATACAACTTCATTGGCATATTGTATTCATGGAAACACAAGCACACACTAACCACGCAAGCACACATAAAAGCGTATCAAATAATGAAGAACATGTGATTTCATAGACATGTCATACTTCTACGTGCGGAAGCATAAACAAATAGCCATTGCATGTCTATGTGTAAATAAAAGAGTCAACTAAGTACATAATGAAAAAAGAAACTTAATGATGCAATTAGGCATTAGAGTAAGCATGCTATGACGTGGTGCAAAAGAAGATAACTAATATGGACACAAACACACATGTGAGCATTTTTCCAAGTGGTACGTGGAATTGTATCCTAAGTACAGACCGCACTACCGTCCATTCGGAACCGGCTACGGAATTTATGTCTGGGTTTCCATTCGATATACCACAAGAAATAATACTCAAATGCTATCATGACATGAATATATGGATTGTAATACATTAAACACATTGTACTCATACATGTGGGGAATACGAATGAACGACACCTACATAATCTTGCGTAATACAGAGAAGCAATCAGGTTCATTATACGAAGGGATAGCTACTAGGAACAATTATGTACGAAATCTGATGAAAAGGACTTAGTTCAGTGGGTTCGCATTCGCGTAGCGTTCTAGAACGCGTTCGAACGGTAAATAGAAGGTTCGCATTCGTGTAGCGTTCGAGAACGCATTCGAACGGAACCAGACCCGATGCATGAAACACTAAGAAAATACATGTGTGTTCGCGTAGCGTTTGATAACGCGTTCGAACGGTAAACAGAAGGTTCGTGTTCGTATAGCGTTCGAGAACGCATTCGAACGGAACCAGATCTGATGCATGATGAAACTAAGAAAATGAGTGCGCGTTTGCGTAGCGTTCGATAACTCGTTCGAATGGTAAACAGAAGGTTCACGTTCATGTGGCGTTCGAGAATGCGTTCGAACGGAACCAGACCTGATGCATGCAACACATTCATAGACGAACAAATCCACAATGTGGGACCTTACGTATCCGATTGGACTCATCTCGCATCCAATCGAATATACACCAATCGGCGCGGCAAAGCATCGTGGTAAAGGATTTTAACCCCTCAGAATAGGGGACCTTTAATCCAACTTACTAAGCCCATGCGCTCGATCACATCATGCATATAAAGAATAAAGACAATAATATCAAACTTAGTATGCCCGATTGAACATTTCTTACATTCAACCGAACACACATCAACCGGCGCGGCAAAGCATCGTGGTAAAGGATTTTAACCCCTCCAAATATAGGACCTTTAATCCGACTTACTAAGCCCATGCGCTTGATCACGTCATGCATACAAAGAATAAAGACAATAATATCAAACTTAGTATGCCCGATTGAATATTTCTTACATTCAACCGAACACACATCAACCGGCGCGGCAAAGCATCGTGGTAAAGGGTTTTAACCCCTCTAAATAGGGGACCTTTAATCCGACTTACTAAGCCCATGCGCTCGATCGCATCATGCATACAAAGAATAAAGACAATAATATCAAACTTAGTATGTCCGATTGAACATTTCTTACATTCAACCGAAAACACATCAACCGGCGCGGCAAAGCATCGTGGTAAAGGGTTTTAACCCCTCCAAATAGGGGACCTTTAATCTGACTTACTAAGCCCATGCGCTCGATCGCATCATGCATAAACAAGTAACATGCAGAATTTAAATGACGAATAATAAATAAATCAAAGCAATATAAAACAAAAGAAGGTGTCGTTTACTCAAGCGGTACGTGGAGTTGTATCCCGAGTACTGATCATACTACCGTCCATTCGGAATCGGCTATGAAATTTATGTCCGGGTTTCCATCCGATATACCGCGAGAGTTGACACATCTTTCATTTTATTCCAAGGCCACAACATACAATATTTCGTAATACATGCATATTTATCTACTCAAGGGCCACAACATGCATTTCAACATAACAATCATGCGAACAATATTCAATAAATAATAAAAATAAAACAGAAAACAAATGTGGAAAATATCCTCAGGTCTAACCTTTTTTGCCGACTTCCGGACTTGCGTTTCACGTAGATCGGAAGGGTAAAACTCCTCAACTTCTCTGGTTCACTGGTTTAGCGTCTTAGCTCACTGTTTTGCTGTTTTGCTTGCTGTTTGGCCTCCGTTTTGCTGCTGTTTCCTCTATATTTTTTGCTCACTATTCAGGTCACTGTTTTAACAGTCATGAGTGATTTAATTAGGCATGACATCTTTTTAATTTAGTATATGATTTTGTCTAGTTAGGAAGTTAATATATTTGATTTATCTAAATTAGGTATGATTATATTTTATGTTTTATTTAATTGGTAAATGGTGTAATTATTTTGTTTAATTCAATGTTTAATTTAATTAACATTTGATTTAATTTGGGTGTAATTTAAGGGCCTTGGACGTGTGGGCCTCGTAGCAAAACCAGAAATACCGACACCGTTCGAACGCCTCTTAGAACGCTACACGAACGGCCGCAATTTGTTTGACGTTCGAACGTGGTAACGAACGCAGCACGAACAAAAACAGTGAACTTGTGAAATGAACTCGATGACATACTTATTCTGAATTTTCCCTTCCTACCTCCGTTTCCCGCAATATCGGGTTTCACATGCAAAAATGCAATGCCTACAGAAACCCAAGGACAAATCCCAAGATGTATGCTTGCAGTGCGGAAGCAGGGTCACAAGAAGCGTGACTGCCGTGAGTACAAGGCACACATAAAGGAAATTAAAGTGGGCAATGCACCGGCTTCAGGTATGTTTGTTATAGAAATAAACATGTCTACTTCTAGTTTTAAAAATTGGATTTTTTATTCTGGTTGTGGTACTCACATATGAACTGATGTACAGGATCTGCGGATTAGCAGGAGACTGGCCTTAGGAGAGATTGACCTCCGTGTTGGAAATGGGACTCGAGTTGCCATTTTGGTCGTGGGCACTAATGTTTTGGAACTGCCCTCGGGGCATGTACTTGAACTTATAAACTGTTATTTTGTACCTAGTTTGACTAGGAATATAATTTATGTATCTATGTTAACCCAATTTGGGAATACTTTTGTATTTAGAAACACCGGGTGTTTTATGTATAAAAATGATATGGAAATTTGCACAGCTGATGCAAATAATGGTCTTTATATTTTGAATATAAATCAATCTCAAACATATAATGTAACAAATAAAAGGTTTAAAGTTAGTAAAAAAGATGAAACTTATATGTGGCATTGTCGTCTAGGACACATAAACAAGACACGTATATCCACACTTTCGAAGAGTGGGTACTTGGACGGATTTGATGCAAATTCATATGACGTATGTGAATCTTGTTTATTAGGCAAGATGCCTAAATCACCTTTTAGCGATAAAGGTGTACGTGCCACCGAACTGTTAGCCCTTGTTCATAGTGACGTTTGTGGGCCCATGTCTAGCCAGGCTAGAGGTGGATATGAATACTTCGTAACCTTTACGGGTGATGCATCACATTTTGGTTATGTGTATCTTATGAGATACAAGTCAGAAACTTTTGAGAAATTCAAAGAGTTTCGACACGAAGTAGAAAAACAGACCGGTAAAAGAATTAAGACATTACTGTCGGACCGTGGTGGCGAATACTTAAGCAATGAGTGTCTTGATTACTTGAAAGAATATGGTATTCTTTCACAGTGGACTCCTCCCGGAACACCGCAATTAAACGGTGTGTCCGAACGGAGAAACCGAACTTTGTTAGACATGGTGAGGTCTATGATGAGTCGCACAGAGCTACCTTTTTCCTTCTGGGGATATGCATTGAACAGTGCAATACTTATTTTGAATAAGGTTCCATGAAAGTCTGTTCAACAGACTCCATATGAAATATGGACAGGAAAGAAACCGGGTTTCTCATTCCTAAAGATTTGGGGTTGCTGGGCATACGTCAAATGTTTGGAAGGTACCAAACTAGAACCCAAATCGGATAAATGCCTATTTGTAGGATATCCTAGGGAAACCAAAGGATATTACTTCTATCACCCACAAGAGAACAAATTATTTGTTGCTCTACATGCGGTTTTCCTTGAGAATGAATTTCTAAATGCAGTGATAAGTGGGAGGAAGGTAGAACTCGATGAAAATCGGAGTGATACTGTTCCTGGCATAGAATCCTTAACAGAACATGAACAGTCCATTAGGGATGAGACTGTACCACAATCTTCGAATACACAAGGACCACGTAGGTCGGAGAGAGTCAGAAAATAACCTGAGAGGTATGGGTTTCTGATCTCACCTCATGTGGATATTAATCATATTAAGGAAGACGAGCCGGCTACGTATGAGGAAGTGATACAAGGTATCGACTCCGGTTTATGGCAAGAAGTCATCAATTCAGAAATGGATTCCATGTACACCAACCAAGTTTGGACACTGGTTGATGCACCAGAAGGCGTAAAGCCTATTGGATGCAAATGGGTCTTCAAGAGGAAGACCGACATAGATGGCAACATACAAACGTACAAAGCTAGGCTTGTAGCAAAAGGGTATCGTCAAAGACATGGTGTCGATTACGACGAAACTTTTTCACCTGTTGCCATGATTAAATCCATTCGCATAATGCTTGCTATTGCTGCATATTTCGATTACGAGATATGGCAGATGGACGTCAAAACCGCTTTCCTTAACGGAAACCTTCTGGAGGATGTTTATATACAACAGTCTGACGGTTTTGTCGTACCAAGACTTGCAAACAAGGTTTGTAAGTTAAATCGATCCATTTATGGATTAAAGCAAGCATCGCGTTCTTGGAACCAACGTTTTGATGAGATCATAAAAGAATATGATTTCGTTCAAAACGAAGATGATCCTTATGTATATAAGAAGGTTAGTGGGAGCTCACCGACATTCATTGTCCTTTACATTGACGATGTATTACTTATTGGCAATGAAATTCCCATGTTAACATCGATGAAAGCTTGGCTTTCATTAAAATTCTCCATGAAAGATCTGGGAGAACCAGCCTTTATTCTAGGAATAAAGATCTACCGGGATAGATCTAGAAAGCTGCTTGGACTCTCCCAAAGTACGTACATTGACAAAGTGTTGAAGAGATTCAACATGGATCAGTCCAAGAGGGGACTGTTGCCAGTGTCACATGGCGTCACTCTATCTAAGGACATGTGTCCTAAAACTCAAGATGAGAGAGACAGCATGAGTCGGATACCGTTCACCTCGGCAGTCGGATCGATCATGTATGCCATGATATGTACGCGACCTGATGTCTCGTATGCTTTGAGCATATGTAGTCGCTATCAGGATGATCTAGGTGAAGGTCACTGAATGGCGGTTAAGAATATCCTTAAGTATCTTAGACGAACTAAGGATGCTTTCTTAATCTATGGAGATGGAGAACTTAAGGTAACTGGGTATACCGATGCAAGTTTCCAAACCGATAAAGACGACTGTAAGTCACAATCCGGGTACATATTTTGTTTGAATAACGGAGCAGTAAGCTGTAAATCTTCCAAGCAAGAGACTGTTACCGATTCAACAACAGAAGTGGAGTATATTACTGCAGCTGAAGTAGCAAAAGAGGCAGTTTGGATCCGTAAATTCCTAAATGGATTAGGAGTAGTTCCGTTAGCAGTTGAGCCCGTTCCATTATATTGTGACAATAACGGGGCTATAGCGCAGGCTAAGGAATCGCGGTCTCATCAACGATCCAAGCATGTTCTTCTATGTTTCCATCTGATTCGTGAGATCATACATCGTGGCGATGTGAAGATCGAGAAGGTCGCATCAGAGAACAACATTGCAGATCCGTTGAATACTTCTCTGTGACTACATCCGAGACCGTGCCTCTGCTGTGAGGGTGTAGCCGATAAAGATTTATTTATACCGGATGTATATCAGATACTAGATAAATTCAAGCGAAAGAGAAATTCTGAACGTGCCCTAGCTGTCAGGATTACGTAAGTAACTTGAGTTTATCATTGACGAGTTTAACCTTGGTACGTCTCCTTATGGGCCTACCTTCGCAGCGACAACGAGAAACGACCAGGACCGGAACCCATGAGTTATTAGAGAATGATTGAAAAATGAGTTGTCTACCTGATGCATATACGTAGGCGAGACCGTGCCTCTGCTGTGAGCTGAAATATATTCACGGGATCCACTTTTCACTATTTGTATTTAATTTAAATATTAAATCTTTGTATTCTGTTTGGGGACTACAGTATTGCATGATTTAGTGGGAGGGGCATTTTTAGATTAAAAATCCATGATCTAGTTTATGCTTTTGATATTATATGAAACTGCTTAATTTCTGCTAACCGTTTTTCGTGATCTATATGATAGATTGGCGATGGCGGCACAATCCACAAATCAGTTTGCGAGTATGCTTGATGCGAACAAACTGAAAGGCGCTGAGAACTTCGCTGACTGGGAATTGGATTTGAGGATTGTCCTCGATTCCGAAAAGCTGGGATATGTTCTTGAGGGTCTGTTGCCCCTTGCTGTGGGTACGGATGCTTCAGAGGAGGAACGCCAAGTTTTTGAAACTTGGAAGGATGATGATTTAAGGGTTAAATCATACATCCTTAGTTCACTGTCTCCGAAACTCAAGCAACAGTACTATGGTATGCTAGATTCTTATAGTATGATGACGCGATTGAGACAATCGTTTGAGAACCAAGAACAAGTGATTTTTCACAAAGTCGCCATGGAACTGTTCCATGCGCGTCTGGATGAGGGGCAAAATGTTAGCCCACATGTTCTTCAGATGATCGATCAATTGAGGCAACATAATCTCATCTTGAATGACGTTCTCGGTAGGATTGTCATTATTGGTTCACTTCCAGCTTCATTTCACCAGTTCGTGATGTACTTCAACATGAACGGGACTGTTTATACTTACCAGGAGCTACATAGGATGTTGCTCACGGCAGAAGAGGATCTTAAGAATGAAGTACCGACTCGACCACCTAGATCTACTTCTCTCTCTGCTTCTTCCCAAGGATGGTCCAAAGGAAAGAAGAAGAAAGGGAAGAAGAAGAAGGCTTTCGGTCCTCAACAACAGGCGAAGATTGCTAAGCCCAAAAGGGCTTCTAAAGACAAATGCCACCACTGCGGCAAAGTCGGGCATTGGAAAAGGAACTGTCCTGATTACATCGCCCAGCTGATGAGAGATAGAGCATCTACATCAGGTACATTTATTTTTCCAGTTATTGATTTATCTTTGGCTTGTGAAGCCGTTACATCCAACTGGATTTTAGATTCTACTTGTCCCATTCACATTTGCAATTCGTTGCAGGTGCTGAAGGAAAGTAGGAGGCTGAAGCCCGGGGAGATGCAGTTGCGGTTCGGGAGTGGAGACTCTTTGGATGCAGTTGCAGTGGGAGTATGCGAGATCTCATTGCCGAATGGGACACTTTTGTTAAATGAATGCCATTTTGTACCTGGATGTGTAGCTAATATTATATCACTTTTTGTATTGGATACATAAGGCTTTTGTATTAATATTAAGAACAGTTCTTTATATTTATATGATAGTAATAATATTCAGATCCTTTGTTTTCCAAACCAGCATGGTCATTATACATTGCAAACTTCAAAAGATATATTAAATATTGGAGTTAATAAACGTAGTTTAACTGTAATTAATAATACTGAACTTTGGCATATGAGACTTGGTCACATTGGCGTTAAACGCCTTACCCAATTGGTTAGGAATGGTTTGATACCAGATCTTACCATTGAATCCTATCCAACTTGTGAATCCTGTATTCAGGGTAAGATGACCAAAGCCCCATTTTCTGGTGTTGGACACCGTGCCACCAACTTACTGGAACAAGTACATTCTGATGTATGTGGTCAACTAAGTCAAACTACTCACAGTGGTTATTCGTACTTCGTTACCTTTACCGATGATCTGTCACGGTACGGTTATGTCTATTTGATGAGACATAAATCGGAAACCTTTGAAAAGTTCAAAGAGTTCCGAAATTAAGTAGAAAAACAAACTGGTAAATATATTAAATGCCTTCGATCAGATCGAGGCGGAGAATATATGAGTGGTGAGTTCATGGATTATATGAAGGAGAATGGGATTCTCGGTCAATATACTCCTCCAGGTACTCCACAGCACAATGGAGAGTCTGAGAGGAGAAATCAGATTTTATTGGATATAGTCCGATCAATGTTGAGTTTCACAGATTTGCCCTATTATTTATGGGACTACTCTCTCTTAACAGCCGCACATCTTTTGAACAAGATTCCTTCAAAAGCTGTTCCTATGACTCCGTATCAGATATGGTTCGGTAGGAGACCAAATCTTAATTATATTAAGGTTTGGGGTTGTCCTACCTATGTCAGGGTGACTCAGCAAGATAAGCTTTCGCCTCAAGGGTAAAAGTTTAGGTTTGTCGGATATCCTTCGAATACGATGGGATATATGTTCTATGATACCGAGCATCGAAATGTGTTCGTAGCTCGCTTCGCAAAATTTCTAGAAGTAGAATTTTTGTCAGAAGGTGGTAATCATAGACAGGTTGAGCTTGATGAAGTCCAACCTGAAAACAACGAACCAACGAAGGAACCTGAAGTTCAAGTAGATGAATGACCTTCAATACACACTCCGTAGGTCGGAAAGGGTATCTAGACCTCCTGAACGCTTGTATTTGATACAAGAAAAGAGTCTGGATGTTCTCTTAGTTGAAGAGACAGATCATTTCACCTATAGAGAATCGATGTTGGACATCGACTCCGTGAAATGGCAAAGTGCCATGAAATCCGAGATAGACTCAATGCATTAGAATCAAGTTTGGGACTTGTTCCTATCGGTTGTAAATGGGTTTACAAGAGGAAGCGCGGGCCTGATAGTAAGGTTGAAACTTACAAGGCCCGAATGGTAGCAAAAGGTTACACGTAGCGACTTGGCGTCGACTACGATGAAACTTTTTCACCAGTAGCAATGCTTAAGTCTATCCGGATTTTGCTTTCTATAGCTGCGTATCATGACTACGAGATTTGGCAAATGGATGTCAAAACGGCTTTTCTAAATGGATTTCTTGATGAAGAAATCTATATGGAACAGCCGGAAGGTTTTGCGTCCAGCGAAAACTTGGGTGGTATGTAAGCTTAAGAAGTCCATTTATGGACTTAAACAAGCTTCACGAAGTTGGAATCTTTGATTCGACGAGATTATTAGATCGTCTGGTTTTCTCAAGAATTCTGAAGAATCCTGTGTGTATCAGAAGGCCAGTGGGAGCATGGTCGTATTTTTAATCATATATGTTGATGACATCCTAATCATTGGGAATGATTTAGGTATGTTACAAAGCGTCAAAGCATACCTCTGTAAGAATTTCCCATTAAGGACCTATGAGAAGCTTCCTATGTTTTAGGGATAAAACTCTATATAGATGGACAAATGAGGCTGATTGGGCTATCCCAATCAACGTACATATATAAGATCTTGGAACGGTATAGTTTTGGTAACTGTAAGACAGCAAACATACCGTTCAGACATGGGATTCATCTTTCTAAGAAGATGTGTCCACAAATAGAAGATGAGAAGGTTAGAATGTCTAACCAACCTTATGCTTCGTGTTTGGGTAGCATATTGTATGCCATGTTATGTACGAGGCCTGATATCAGTTTCGCTGTTAGCGTAACTAGTCGATATCAGTCCAATCCAGGTAATGATCATTGGATGGCCATTAAACATATCCTAAAGTATCTTAAAGGTACCAAGGATAAGTTAATAATTTATGGAGGAAACGAACTGCAGGTTAATGGGTATACAGACTCCGATTTCCAATCGGATCCCGATGATAGAAAATCTACATCTGGATTTGTCTTTACCCTTAACGGAGGTGCAGTTTGTTGGAAGAGTTCCAACAGGATCGACAGCTGATTCCACCACTGAGGCGGAATATATTGCATTTTCTGAAGCTGCAAAAGAGGCTGTGTGGATAAATAACTTTATCACAGAATTGGGATTTGTCCCAAGTATCGAGAATGCGATTCAGTTATAATGTGATAATACTGGAGCCATTGCGCAAGCAAAGGAACCGATGGCGCATCAGAAGTCGAAGCATGTGGAACCCAAGTACCACATCATTCGAGAGATCGTATCGCGATGGGATATTATCGTGTGTAAGGTACCGAGTGAAGATAATGTAGCAGACCCGCTGACGAAGGCCATACCTCAGAAGCTGTTTGATAAACACGTGGAGTCGATGGGTATTAGATACAATCGATATTGGCACTAGAGCAAGTGGGAGATTTTGTTGGGGTTGGTGCTCACAGCGCCAATTCCCGGTTGTATTTCTTTTGAATACTTCTGTAAACCATTATTATTATGAATAATATACGCAGTTTCTATAATATAATATATCTTATTAAATGGTAAAGACGTAATGACCTTAGAATGATTAGTCATGGTACTGTTGCAAAAGCGTCGCAACTGACATTGAGTAGTATCATGACGTTGTCATTCTCAGATTGTTCCTGGTCAAGGTTTACACTACTTGGTCAGTATAGTAACCCGTTGAGACCAGTACATGTCGTATACTGGAATATGATTCCAATGGTTTCTCAATGAACCATTAGTCTTAGAGACTAGTATATATGTGTAGGTGTTTATAGCGAATAAACATTGAACGACTCACCGAAGATTCTTAATGGATGGTACACCAGCATCAATAAGAATCTTCTCGGGTTGAATAGCACTTGTGATTCTTAGACTTGAGATGCCATTGTGGGCACATGAGACATCTTCTACACTTAGATGACAGTCACGTCACTGATCTATTTAGATCAGACCTCCGCATGTTCATTGGGTGTAAATAGATCCTCATGGTGTCCTATGTGTATCAAGAAAGTATTTGTCAGTTCTGTGTACCAGAGCATAGGTAGTCCATATGATTAGCAATCAGATAAAACCATGGGCCCGTGGTAAAGTTTAGAAGCTAGTTCTAAACATTCTTTTAGAGATTGCTAATGGAATAGTCGACTGGATAATCCCCGTAGAGATTTGACGTTTACATCTATATCTCTGGGATTTATCCGGATACCTGTGACGGAGGAATTATACATTTGCCATGACCTCGACCTGTATGATTCAACAAGATTATCCGTGATCGTCATAATTTATGGGTGGATAAATTATGGACATGAAATTGGATTTCGTGACGGATATACCTGAATCTAGAGAGTCTCAATAATGAAACATACTCGTAGAGCACTAGAGCAACATTATTAAATAATATTGATTATTTATAAAGTCGTTTAAAGGTTAAACGCAAGATACGTGCCAAAGGGACCCGATAGTCATTTGATTAATTATTGTGTATTTACATTTAATACTTGATTAATTTAAATACACATTAATTAATAGTCAAATTGAGATATTTGACTTATATCCTAAATGAATATATGTATTTGATATTTAATGTAAATATAATACATATATTTAATATATTTGTATTTAATTAATTAATTAATTAATTATTTAATTGTTAAATGATTAAATTAATTAAAATATAATATCTTAACTTTGGATATTTGATTTAAAATGATTAAGTTGCCTTTGT
Source organism: Zanthoxylum bungeanum (assembly GCA_019454045.1). Classification (NCBI taxonomy): domain Eukaryota; kingdom Viridiplantae; phylum Streptophyta; class Magnoliopsida; order Sapindales; family Rutaceae; genus Zanthoxylum; species Zanthoxylum bungeanum. Next base: position 26,837 of record SKCR01044039.1, read on the forward strand.
TGACTTTATTAAATATCTTTAAAGGTGTTTTAGATATTTAATCAACTTGACCAAATGAAATGTTAAATGAAATTGAAATTAATTTTGTAATATATGCTTGTGAAATTCGGCCATAAGCTTTTTGTGACCAAGTATATATTGTTTTCATTTCATTTTCATTTGGTAACCTAATACACTTTAACCTAAACTCCATTAAAAGAAAACCAAAGAAGCTTGTGAAGAAGAAAGGATAAAATCAAAGAAAGGCTTGGATTTAGTAAGTTTTCTCAACTTACTATTAGATAGGAAAATGTTCCTTATGATCTAGGCTACATCTTATGATGTTCTTAAGTTATTCTTTTCTTTATTCTTTGTGTTTTGTGGATGGAAGTTTTGTTGGAAGTGTTGAGCATGTGTGATGAAGGAAGTTTGTGACTATTGTAGTTGTAAGCATTCTTTTAAGGTTTTTGGAAACCTTTGTTGCTAATCTAGAGTTATTGACCCACTCTTAAATGACCTAGATTTGATCTTGAGTTGTTTCATTGTGTTGAGACTTTGATTGGATGGAAGAATGATGATTAAAGTAATTGATTTAAACTATTTGGTCTAATTTGTCCAATTTGAAGAAATTGAAAAATTAGGGTTCATGACTAATTCCAAATTTGGGGCTTTTCATTTATGTTGTGTATTTGGATGTGTATATGATGCATATAAAGTTTCATGTTGATTGGATTAAATCTTGATGTGTTTTGAGACATGAAATGACAAAATGCACAATTTGCCCACCTAATAGAGCTCTCGGCCAAGTGAGGGAAATTGGGGATTTTGGTTGCCTTGGTGTTTTGATGTTTTGAACATGCTAAGTTCATCTTAGAAATGATTTAGAATCATTCAAAATTGATTTGATCAATTTCAGATTAAAATGAACAAAATACCAAGTGTAAGGCAATTCGGTAAATTCACTTAAATATGATTTATTGAATTTATTTTCATAATTTGATTATTGGAATATTAAATAAATATGTTTATTTAATTAATCCGAGTAAAATTTTTGAAATCTGAAAATTTGATTTTCCACCTCTTCCGCTGCGTTACCGGATTCAGCCCCTAAAAACCCCTACAATGTCAAGACGAAAGTATCACTTCAGTCATATGGAGATGATGATCACGCAGGGATACAGAACTGGTTCTCTATTGTGTTGCAACCATCGGGATTATATGACTTGGTCATGATTATCCGATTAAAAAGACTAGTTGCTTGTAATCCGATATATGCTTCGTACGGGGCAGACACTATTCCAGCCTCAGGCCTTGCATGTGACATCAGATACTGGATCTCTATACGCAATACTACGTATACTACGCCTGACAAAGATCGTATGTTCCATTAAGAATATTTATGGAGAATTGGGTAGGCACAATGCTTTACTAGAAGCCAACCATGTCTCATAAATCCGTAAAAACGTAGTACGAGGTACGTACGTGATCGGATAGTCCGACGACCGGATTTACTGCCAACATATCCAAGGATCTCTTGGGTCGCTTCTCGAAGATTCACCACTGACGTATGATTCGAACATAATTAATCTTGGATTAATTACGAAGATATTTTATCTGGGATAAAATACCATTTAAAGAGAGAGAACGATTAATTCGAAATTAATCGATAAAATAATATATTCGATATATTAAACGAAATTAGATTTCGACACGGAATTAAAATTGGATTTTAATTCGGGCAAACGAATTAATTTAGAATTAATTGGCGAGCGACGTAAATAGTAAATTTGATTTAATTACGTCGCAACGGAAAATTCGTTAATTCGGAATTAACGAAACCGAGCCCGGGATGTGTTTGCGAGGCCACTCCAATTTTGAATCAAGTGCGGCCACAAGTCACATCACTTGTCACATCGCTTGTCACATCACATGTCACTTTAGTGCTGGATGTCCATTCACCTTTTTGTTGAGTGACAACTAGTCACTATTCATGATGTTGGTTGTTGAGAGCCTTTAATGCCATTTTGGATCCAAATTTGAGTTTTGACTTTTTGAAAGCAATATACCAAACTTTGGTAACACTTTTGGCATAACTTGTTTTTGGAAAACAAAATAAAACAAAAGAAAAACACATTCTCTCTCTCAAACCCTCACATTATCGTGAGCCTCCACCAAGGAAAGGAAATTGTTTTCTTTTCTTTACTTGCTAGCACACTTCAAGAATTAATACAAGGTGATAGGGAAACCATCTCAAGAGCTTGGAATCCTTACAAAGCTTGGAGCTTATTCATCTTCTTCAAAATACCTCCTTGGCTGAAACTTCAAAGGATCAACAAGGGAGGAAATTTTGTCTTCAACACATCCCAAAATCCGTTCAATGTAAGTGTGTTTCCGTCTCACTTCTTTGAGTATTCATTATTTTCATTGCTTAAATATGATCTTGGGACTATAGTAGAAACCAACAGTAATCTCCCTTAACGGAAAAATAGAAATTTGACTATCAAAATTTCAAAGCGTGAAGTGGATCCCATGACATTTACTCCAACCTCACACTATCGACGGTCTTGGCCTTCATAAACTCATTAGGTATAACTTAAAGGTCAATCACATCCATATGACTCCTTGTTTGGTCCTGAACTGTTTCTTATTCTCACAATAATGACGATATTGATTTAAAAAGTATTCTAAGTATATACTTGTCAAAGTGCACTAATGAGCTTTGTAAGTACACACTCACAATAATGACGGTATTTGGTGACTACGTTAACACATTACGCTACATCTAATATTTTACCAGGAACGACCAAAGTTCCGAGCACTTAGACCCTCACAATAATGACAGTTTTGAGCATAAGTTGTACAAACTCATTCATCTCTGTATTGACAAGACGGACCATCCAATAATGCTCCAACATTACTAATACTATTACTTAAATAAAGTAATCACATAATCATAGGATATTTATGACAATCAAGTTATTAACATGTTTGGGTCAAAATTAAAATTTTAATTTAAAATTTTTAATTTTAATTTAAAAACATGCAATGCATATCTAATATAACTTATGCATAATAAAATTAAAATTCAAAGGCATATATTCAAGTACACGTCAAACATGCAACATATATTGTGTGGTTAAGACCTTTTCTGATACCAATCTGTTAGGGCGGATGTGGAACCCCTAGGGTTGAATCGGTACCTCACGCAGTGGAAGTGGGTCTAACCCATGAATATCTAGCATTAGTGTATTTTTAAAATATTTTAATAAAATACCATATCATTGTGTTTAGGAAAAAATGGGGGTCCGGAAAAATCAAAAGAGGAGAAAATCGAAAAGGGCGCGCATCGTCCGGGCCGCACAAGTAGCTTGCGCAGCCAGCATGTTACTCATACTGCTGCGTAACATGTAGCACATGCTGCATGTAGCAGCACACTGAGCATGTTGCGCGGTTCAGCAACACATTATTTTTATTTTTTTTTTCAATTTTAAAAACCTTTAAACACATTTTAAAATCACCCAAAATAATTTTAATTTCAAACCAAACACAAACACATGTTATACAACAAACATATATATATATATTCTAAATATTTAGATCTATTTTTTTAAATCAAATTACAAACCAAAATAGAATCCCACAATGGAATGACTCATGAATAATTCTAGGTTAACCAAATGTGATTAAATGATTTTAAAATGGTAGCCATAGCTCCAAGCTATTATCTAGAGTTTTAAACTCTAATTTTATGTCTATATCTAATATAAATATTTTAACCCAATTACAAGCATATTGTGTTTATACATCCAAAGTATCCTAACACAATTAATTAGCCGAATTTCAACCTCAATTTATGTTATTATGTATCTAATACATAATTCATCACTATATGTCTCACTAATGAAAACTTACTAATGAAAAACATAGCTTTTGGAGAAGATCAAACTTACATAGCAAGGTTGATTCAAAGATCCAATCTACTTTTTCTTGTTGAAATATTGTGGAGAAATTCCAAAGTTAGCAAGCTTAACTCCAAGATCCAATCTTCATTCCAATACTAGCAAGTTTCACTCCAATATCCAATCTTGATTTCTCCTAGTTGAAATATTGTAGAGATCTTCCAAAGCTTCTTTAAACACTTCTCTAATTTAGACTAATTTCTATCATTCTTGCTCGTATTTAGCTTTCTCAAGCTTAATTAAAACATTGCTCAAGCTTGCTATTTATATCAAAACTTATGAAATTTTTAATTAATAAAGGTCATAATCAAATATTAGGTAGGCTTAATTCAATATGTAAAATTAGGTATGACTAATCACCTTTTTCTACCACATTGATTTAATCCAATTAAATCAATACAAAGATTAGTAATGGATTAGTTAAATGTCTACGACTTTGATTTTATCCAATTAAATCAAGAAAAATACACCTAATATTACATTTTTTAATTACCAAAATATCCTCCAAATGTAGAGATATTTATGAAATTACAACAAATCCCTTGTGTGATTCTAGATTAATCCAATTGGATAAAAGTAAATAATCAATATTATCCAATAACACGTAATTATTTTGGTTGATAATTATAAAGAGGGAGCTTTAACCTATGAAGCCCGAAGGGGGAGCTGAAGCCCAAGGGAGAGCTTTAACCTACGAAGCCCGAAGGGGGAGCCGAAGTACAAAAGGGATTTTTAACCTAAGAAGCCTGAAGGGGGAGCCGAAGCCTAAGAGGGAGCTTTAACCTACTAAGCCTGAAGGGGGAGCCGAAGTCCAAGAGGGAGCTTTAACCTACAAAGCCCGAAGGGGGAGCCGAAGTCAGAGAAAGCCAAAGCCAGAGAGGGAGTGAAATCCCAAAAGTAGCGCAGAAATCTGAAAGAAAGCCGAAACCCGAAAGGAGCCGGCGTAGAACACACTTGGGAAGGAGTGTCGCATGACGGGTGAAGCACTCATGAAGAGTAGCGCATGACGAGTGAAACACTCATGAAGGGGTGGCATGTGAGGTCCATATGCCGATAGTTGCCGTGATCCCCACGCTCCGATGAGAACAAAGAGAGTGAAACTAGAAAAATCAGAACCTGGTGTCTGATACCATGTTAGATAATGAAAGAAAGTCTTGAATTCACTCTAATTATATTTACAATGGTAGAGGACTTTATATAGGCTCTATAGAAAACCAAAATAGAAAAAGAATCCTATAATTATGTATAATAATAATGGGTATATAAAATCTTCATATAATAGGGAAATATAATAAAATCACAAATCCTAAGGATAATAGGAATTCTATCTTGGAGATTAATTCCATAATATAAGGATATTATTTCCTTAATATTATTTCCATAAGTCTTCTTGTACAGACAAGCTTTTTAATTTCCATATTAGAATATTAATTACTCTAAATGATCAAAATGTTAAGAAAATATTTAGACTCACGTGGATTTCATAATAATTTTTTAAAATTAAAATTAAAATTGTGGGATCTTTTAAACTCATGAAGTAAACATGGATCCAACTATTCTCCTAAATATTAAAAAAGATTAACCTGACGCAACAACTCGGATTTTCAAAATGATAAACAGGTTATATTGAAGATTGGATAATGTTGCATTCTTACACGCAGGCATTATTAAAGTTAGGAATAAATTAATAACTAGGAAGATAAAAGGTTGTCATACGAATTAAATAAATCAATACTCATCACTTATGATTTGCTTGTATTAGTGTATGGACTTGGATTTATTCTACACCTAATGCACTTCAAGAATGAATAACTCTTTTTACTATTTTGAGTTTGCTTAAGAACCTACCTTAACATAATTTATGATGAGCGACCAATATGTATATATTTGTCTGCCCCTCTAACTTGATGTTTTGTGAATTATCTCGAGTTTTATGAGCACTTTGATGTGTTTTGGGTTCGTTTTGTAGGTAAAAATAATATCGAGACTCAACGAAATCGACGAAGGATGAAAACGGAAAAATACGAAGCAGATTTGGGCAATTTCAGAGTCAAAACGCGCGTCCCGTCACTGGATTGCACGTCGAGACCCGCGATGGTTCAAAATGTTGAGTGAGTGGCATGTCGCAACACCGGTCATGGAACATCGTGGCACGCCGATAAAAATAAAGATGAGCGTCGTGACGCAAATTCATCTACGTCGCGACATTGGGTGCGTAGTCAAAATCGTCCTTAAGAAGGAAACATCCCAAAGACTTCCTATATAAGCTCAAACTCATCCCAAAACCAGGGGACTCTCATAACCTAATTAGGCAGCCTCCAAATATATTTTGGAGAGATTAGACACAACAATTAAGCCATATAACATAATTTTGGAGCATCCAAGGGCATAGAAGAACGCCTAGAGCAAGACAAGAATGAGTACTTAAACGGGAGATGGAGTTTAAAGATGAAGATCGTAAACGAGAGTTTATTTCTTCCCTTTTCTATTTATCTTTATCTTTTATGAGTTCTTGTTTTGTAATAATGATTAGCTTGGGTTTATTATTTGTTATGAGTAGCTAATTCATTAAATTTAGGGTTGTAATGGATCCAAGCATGTTTAAATAATTAATTTGCATATTTTTGTTCTTTGGGTTTATTATTGATTATTTAGTATTCTCTGAGCCTTGAATGCTTATTTATTTGTTGAAAAATAATAGAATAATCTTGGTAAATCCTTAGGAACTCGACAGAGGAAATTTGGATTAGCCTTGAGAATAATAGCGTGTGATTTATTCGTTGAATAGATTTCCCTATAGGATAGAAATATACCTAAAGAGCATACGTAGCCTATATTAGAACTTGATCTTAATAAATTTGGTTTAAATTAATTGACATAGACATATAGTTTATTAGTTTAAATTGAATATTTTAACATGATCATCGAAAGAGGCTTGTGAATAATTTAGCGCTCTAGGTTAATAATTAGTAACAACAACTCAATTGAATGAACAATGCCTGGACACATTGCTTGCATGCTTAGGTGAAGTTATAATCCTAGGTTCATCTCGCGTAAAGTTTATCTCTAAATTAGTGTGTGCTTTATTTCATCTCTAAATTATTGTGTGCTTTTTTATTTAATCTTTCAATTGAATCTTAGATTAATCACTCAAATTCTCTTCGCAATAGTTTAGTTTAAGTTAAGTAGGTTAATCTTGATATTAATAAGATAAATATTAAGTCCTTGTAGGTTCGACATCTGACTTTCAAGTCACTATATTACTTGAGTGATATGTGCGCTTGCGTGCTAGATATATAATATCGAGATCAGGTTTTTGGAGCCGTTGCCGAGGACTTAATTTATTTATCTTTATTAATATTAGGACAACTTTACATGCTTACCTAAACACCATTCTCTTTTTCATTTTTATCTTTTTTTTTGTTTTTCTTTTACTTCAGGTTATCGAAGTCATTAAGTACCATTGGGCGATGGAGGATTAAGAGTTATAAGATGAGATGCTACACCCCATATCGATGAGACACAGTCTGATTTTTTTAGGGTTCTTGTCCAACCCAATAAATATCAGTGGATGTCAGAGAGAAGTGACGCGATGTATGCTCAAGCCTTTCATAGCTCAATAATGAGATATGAGATATGTAGGGGCAACCACCCGAGTAATCATTGCATGTTCAACTATAATGTTGGGTGGTAAAATCATCAAACTTTTATACGGCATAACAATAAAGATCATGTGTATCCCACTGAATCATATTATCCTTTTTATCCACCACAAGCCCAAGAATTACCTCAAGAATCAAAACCATATGTGGAGGAACTACTTATGTTGACGGCCGAGCTGAACAAGCTTGCTACTGAGCTAAACAAGGAAAACACGAAGAATATGGATAAACTGGAAGCAATGGTTCAGGGTCAAGCACATCCTTACAGAGACTGAAAGACCAAGTGAGAAAACTAGCTAAAAACTAGAGCTACATACCTTAAGGAAAATTATCAAATGACACTGAAGAAGCCATCGAGAGTCAAGAGATTCACAATGAAACCTTAATATGGAGAGAGAAAGAGCCATATAAAGAGTTAGAGGTATCATGTCGAGAGCCCGAACAAGCAGAGTCTTGATTTTATCTAGATAACCTTTTATTCACTAGTGAATTTATGAGGAGACACAAGTAGAAGAGCTACACATATACCCTCCACACCAATAAATCAAGAAAATGACTTAAGGATAAACATATCAACCAATGCCAGTCACGATACATCGACTCTATACACCCAAATTGACAATCTTAAAGTATACATTATGCAGATGTCTGATAAAGAGCTCGACGAAGACATTCTAAGCTGCATCACTGAGGAAGTGGTGTAATAAGGAGTTAGGCAAGAGCATTTGTGGGAGCATATTGAAAATCTTGTGACACAAGAGGATACATCACAATATGGGGAAGTTAACATCCTGGATACTACCGATAAACTTGACAGAATGGCACAACCATTCAAATTCAAGCATCATATGAGACCTCCTGATGATCTAATATTTCATTCAAGACCTTCTAAAGCAAAAAGGTTGAGGAAGATGGCGTGGGCACTAAGTGGAAAAGAATTTTATTTGTCACCTCATTTTTGAAAAAGGCACTTAAAGAGTAATGCTCATGACATTGTCCTATTTAGGATATCCAAAGCCACAATGAAGCCTCATTGAAGAAAGATCTTCAAAGAACGTCTGGCTAAGACGTTAAACTTAGCATTAGCGGGGAGGCAATCAACGAATTTACTTTTAGTTTCTTTATTTTATTTATCTTTATTGTGCTATTTGTGTGTTTAACAATGTTGCATGTATAATTATACAGAGACTAGCACAACCCAACCAGTTCACGCAGCCAACATCTGACTAGAAGCTTAATAGGAGGGCATCGCGATACAGGACCTAAGAGTCGCGATGCTACGTAATACAAAATCGAGGCAGAGAATTGGTGACATTGTGCGTCACGACACACATCACTCCGCATTGTGACACGGGACCTAAGGGTGACATAGGATGATACAACCCATGCACGGTAGTGTTATTCCTCACTCTTGTTCATTACGCTTATTTTACGTTAAGGATGATGCAAATTTTAAGTTTGTGCATGTGTTGTATTAGTTAGTTTCTGCTATAAAAAAAATTAAACAATTTTAGTCCTATGGTAGTAAATCATAGTCAGAATGATGAGATTGTTTGCTATAAAATCTTAGAAATGATAAGTGTTCCCTTTACTTTTATATGATGCCTTGAGCAGATGATCTATGTTAGACTCGTATGCACTTAAAAGTAGGTTTTTAGTAGTAAGAATCAAGTTATTGGGCAAAATGATTAGTTGAGAAAATTATTTGACGATGAATGACCGTTTGTTTAGATATCTGTCATTATTTGTAATTATTTATGATATATTGTATGACCTAAAAAAATGAAAAAAGCTGAAAAGATAGAGAAAACAAATAAATGCTTCTTGAATGATTATTTTATTATTGATTATTTAGTATTTTCTGTGTCTTGAATGCCTATTTTATTTATTGACAAACAATAGAATAATCTTGGTAAATTTTTAGGAAATCGACAGAGGAAATTTGGGTTAGCCGTAAGAAAACTAGCATGTGATTTATTCGTTAAATAGATTTCCCTGTAAGATAGAAATATACCTAAAGGGCATACGTAGCCAATATTAGAACTTGTTCTTAATGATTTTGGTTTAAATTAATTGACATAGACATATAGTTTATTAGTTTAAATTGATTATTTTCACCTAACCATCGAATGAGGTTTGTGAATAATTTAGCGTTTTAGGTTAATAATTAATAATAACAACTCAATTGAATGGAAAGTGTCTGGACACATTGCTTGTATACTTAGGTAAAGTTACAACCCTAAGTTCTTCTCGTGCATAAAATTTATCTCCAAATTTTTATGTGTTTTATTTAATCTTTCAATTGAATTTTAGATTAATCACTCAAATTCTATTCCTAATAGTTTAGTTTAAGTTAAGTATGTTAATTTTAATATTAATAAGATAAATATTATGTTTCTTTGAGTTCCACATTCGACTTTCAAGTCACTATATTACTTGAACGATACGTGCGCTTACGTGTTAGATATATAATATCACGATCAGTTTACATCTCTGTATAATATAATATGCCCATTAACATTTTAATATATCTGTTGATTATGCTAATTAATGTTATTAATAATGAGCTTCGCCAATCGAACTCAATGTTCAAAATTTAAATATTTGGAAGCAGCCGAAACTTAAAAAAAATTGGACTTCAATTGAATTTTTTCCTTCATGGGTTACCTACTACGTATATAATTTTTTTTTTTTTTTTTTTTTTTTTATGCCAGGAAAAAAAAACTGCGTTTATAATTAATCACAGCTATAATATAGCTTGCACAAAGTTCTTTTTTTTCCCAAATGCCAGCTTCGTTTTTTTTCTTTAATTATAGTGAATAATACAATGTGTATATATAAGAATGACATATAATTTACAGCTCATTATGAACTTTCCATGCATTTATATTCTGTAATATCCATATACATATGTTTTGTTAATCCAGAGAACACTCCACTGTTATAATAAGTACAATGTTACTGTTATAATAAAATACCATGTTATACATCTAATTAATTTATATCCACTATTACATTCATATTTTTTTGTCATTTAAAGTGAAAACAATGGCGGTTTCTTTACTAGGGACGTTTGTTTTATTTTGCATGGCAATGGCAATATTATTCATTCCCGTTTATTCTCTTCCAAAGAAATTAATAAGCTCTTCTTTTGATGAAGCGTTTTACAGGCTCTGGGGAGAACAGAACTTGAAGTTAAAAGACAATTTAGTCCACATCTCACTCGATGAACACACAGGTAGCGGCTTCAAATCAAGAAACACTTATCAATATGCATTCTTCAGTGCTTCCATTAAACTACCTGCAGTTGATAACTCAGCAGGAGTTATAGTCACGTTTTACACTTCAAACGGTGACGTTTACAAGTATTCTCACGACGAACTCGATTTCGAGTTCTTGGGACATTCTATCAATGGAAGTTGGGTGCTACAAACGAATGTTTATGGCAATGGAAGCACTAACAGAGGCCGTGAAGAGAGGTTTAATCTTCCCTTTGACCCATCAGAAAGTTTTCATAATTACAGCATTCTTTGGACTGATAAAACGACAGTGTTTTATGTGGATTATGCACCCATTCGAGTGACACAAAAAGTTAAAGCCATGGCAGGGGACTATCCATCTAAGCCTATGTCTTTGTATGCCACAATATGGGATGGGTCTGCTTGGGCGACAGGTGGAGGTAAACAGAAAGTTGATTACACTTATGCCCCTTTTATTTCTCAGTATTCCAATTTTTTCCTCCAAGCGTGCTCAAAGTGTGATGATGGTTTGACGACAGACGAAAAGAACAGGATGATGGAATTTAGAAGAAAATACATGACATATTCTTATTGTAATGACAAGACTAGATATCCAATTCTTCTACCAGAGTGCTAGAAGAACATTGATTGTTTTTTAAATAAATTATTTGTTTGTAATTGTTTAAATGATGAGGATATTTGCATTTTAAAATACATTTTTTTAAATAAAATTATATAGTTAATAAAATACCCATGCTCTAAACTTTGAAACCCTAAAACTTCTGTTTTTATGTAAGCAAAGTTAAAACGATTTGCATGCCTTTGCTTTTACGAATTTTCAACCCCACAAAAATACTTTATTTTTAAATATTTAGGTAATATAATGTCAATGGTGGTTGTTCACACTATGAAAGGTTCAAATATCGAGAAAAGACAGAATTGGTATTGTATGTAATCAAAAATAGATGACAAAGGTGTAAGGTTCTGGAGAGACAAATGGGGTTTGGCAGAAGGACCTATTGAGGTCCATGTATGTCAACCCAACCTGCTTGAGAAAGCTAGGAGCTTTGATTAGTATCATCTGTCTCAGTATGCCAACTGGAGGAACCAAGATAGGATCACATGCCGACCATTTTCGAAGTCATTTCACGTATGCCCTAGTTGAGTGGATTAGCTTCTAGAATGCTAATGATGACTATGGGAAAGCAACAGTTCTCATTGGAAGTAGCCCCTACTAGCCGCTAAAGGCAGGGAGGTGGCAGAACATAGCCGCCATAGATCATCGTAGTGGTAGTAGATTGTGTTAATTTGATTGACCAATTTGTGGGTAGTTGAGAAAAGTGTGGCAACAATGATGACAATGTGACATGGATAACGCCAGAGGCTGTGGAATAATAGATTTGGAAGCGTATATAAAGAGGTTGAAGTCTCAAAATTAAGGGTTACCAAATTTTGTATCCAAGAACTTGTAAAGAGATAAGAGCTTAAAAACTAGTGATAGAGAGAAATTTGGTAGGTTACCTGACCCAGTGAGTGAATTGTATCGGGTTAGTGTAAGACCCGAGGTGTATAACACAGAGAGAGTTCATTTTCCCGTTGTAGCTCGGGTCGATATTGACCCAAAGCAGTAATAAAATACACCTTATTTTCTTCCGTGAACATAGGTTGGAGCCACTCTCCACCAAACCACGTAAACTATGTGTTTGCCTACTAAGTTTACTTTAGTTCAAACTAACCAAACTGTAGACACTGTATTTTTGCATAAGCCCGATGATGAGCCTCGTATGGAGGCACTACCTGAAAAGTTACGGAAGTTGCGAAAAATGAATGTCGGAAGGAAGGAAAACCTCCAAAATTAGCACCTCATAGGATTCGAACTCACTAGCCAGCCTCGAATTCACTCAGTCAGTCTCTGTTTCAAACCTCGGCCTCGGCCCATCAACCCAGTCTCGGCCCAAATCCATCCACACGGCAAACACCACACAAAGCCCATGCATCCACACGCCCAATGACCAAAAAGACACCATGCACGCCCAAAAGAAGAAAACCTCATGCAATCCACATGCTAAAATCCCTTCAAAACACTTTCTAATTTAACAAAGATTTGAAATCTCATGCAAAACGCATGCTCAAATCCCCTCATCAACCTTACATGGAAAGAAAAATCTTGACATAAGAGGAATGAGGGAAAGAGTGGCGACAATTGAAGAAAGAAAAGAAGAAAAACCCTAGGAGGCACAACTATAAAAAGGAGACCAAATCATCAAGGTTGGGGGGGCTCTCTTTCTCCACACTTTGGACGGCAAATAAACCAGAACCATGGGACTTCTTCTTCTTCATCTTTCACGACCCCAACAAAAAAAAACCTACAACCACCGAACAAAACAAATATACCAGCCATCACCAAAAATTGTGAAGTAACAACCCCCAAATAACCGAAAAAAAAAACCACAAAAAAACCAAAACTACAACCAAACAACCACCAAAAAACCGAGAAAAACAACCAGCAAAAGCAGCCCCAAAACCGAAGCACATCAACCATCTACCACCGAGAGAAAACAACCAGAACCAAAACAAGAAACAACCTGCCCATTATCGAAAAAATAAACAACAAAAAACCAACAAATCACCGACAAACCACAACAAAAAAACAGAGAACAAAACAGCAAGAAACCTGAGACTAAAACAACAAGAAAACAACCAAAAATAACCAGCAAAAACAACCAAAAAAACCATAAAACAGCAGCCGCAAAATCGAACCAACCAATAGCCAAAACATCCCCAAAACTGAACCAACCAGCAGTCAAAACAACAAAAAACAGCAGCCCAAAAATAGAAAAATAGCAGCCCAAAACAGCGAAACAACATCCCAAAAAATTGTGAAAATTGTGAACTGAAATAACAGAAACAGCAAACCGCAAACAACAAGCAGAAAATAACAAAATTGCAAGTGAAACAGCGAACCAGAAACATTAAACAACAAACCAGCTTCAATTCTTCCAGCGACAGCCTAACGCACTTCCGAGAAAATAACTTAAAAGGTAAGACCTGAGGGCACTATTTACCATATTTATTTTATAGTTCCAGACGCTGCAAGCCTAGCTGGACATGAAATACGTCCTACCGGGTATGCGAAGTCCTACATTAAAGACTGTAAAATTTCTGGTCACATTTTTCTTTCTTTGGCATTCCGTATTTATCTTTTATTTATTTATTCGCTTTCATCGTTATTTTATTATTTCAAATTTATTTTGCTATTTAGCTTTTTGTTTATTTAATTTTATTGTTGTTTTATTATTTCTTTTTTTATGTCCGTTTACATTGCATTGAAGGTTATGTGTGTTGTTATCCCTTGCGGTATATCGAATGGAAACCCAGACGTAAATTCCGTAACCGAATCCAAATGAACGGTAATATGGTCTGTACTTGAGATACAACTCAACGTACCACTCGTAAAATACTCATATATACATGATTAACCCCCATTTTGTTTACTATTTATTTATTGACGCTTTTCCCGCTTTTGATTGATTTTCTTATTACATCTCGTACTTCTTAAATTAATATGCTTTTGGAATCGTGTTATTGTGCTTATTATTTGCTTGGGTATATTATTATATATATTTTTTATTCGCTTTTATGTATGAATTGCATTAAGACTTGACTATACTATTGTGTGAACCCGTCCATTATACTGGCATAAGTAAGGGACCATTCCGAACCCAACAGTTTGAGGTCTTCCCTTGCGAGGGGTGAGTGCGGCCTTTAATTTTTTTCAGTTCACACTGGGTGGCGGCTCCATTATTCTCCGGTTTAGTCCCCCGCGGGCTACTTCGTATTCACTACGAGCTGTAAGGCCAATAATGTCGTGGTCGTCGAGCATCATAGGCATAGCGGTAAACCCCGCTTCGCTCCTACAGATGACGACTCCACTGGGGATAAAGAATCGGCCCCGAAATAATGCCTTGTAGTGTCTGTGGCTTTGGCTTTGGTTAACCAAGTCTCATATATTTTGCATACCCTTTTTACCCCGATGGCGTCATGTATCGTGAAATCACTTTCACTCAAGGCGGCGGATCGTTATGTGACGACCATCACTCGTTGGCACATACCCTAGGGTATAAAAAAGGCACGCTCACTTGGTCGCTCGAACCCTTGAGTGGGGAGACCTAGTTGTGAGAAACTCGTTCGCCGGTGGGAGCCTTTATCCATACCCTTATAAGCCCACATATGAACCATAGTTATATGTCCTATAGAAGCTACCCTTATGCTTGTGTTTGGGACCATTATCATTTGGATCCATTTGGGGCTCTCGTCATAGGATACGAACTTGTTGGGCCACTTAAACTGGGATGAGTTTGTATCTTATGATGATTGGGCCAAAAGTTTTCAAAATGACGATGAGCCACTTTGTGTTTGGGCCCCCTATAATTTCAAGTTGTTTAGCCACCTTATCGCAAAAGTGAAAACATGTTGGGCCTTTTCAACTGGGACAAGTTTGCACCTCGCGATAATCTGATTGAACGCTTTAAAATGATAATGGGCCAACTTGTATGAAAACCTTGATGGGCCTAGAAGGTCCAAACATGATCCGAATATGCCAAATACATGAGTCCGATATCTGCACTGGCTTTCATCCAGGAAGGGTACGCCTTGTTATGGCATATTTGTATACTTTTGGATATCTCCAAGTCCATCCCAACAACAGTGATTACCGAGGGCCCAATTCTTCATTTCTAGACAATGACACGATCCCCATAATAGGCTTAGTCAATATTGTAAATGGGCGGTCTTTGTCTTTTACCGATGGAAATGGACTGAGGTATCCAAGGTTCACCCTTGTTGCGTAGGAGAGAACGATTTTGTGTACCCCATATTGGTGCATAAAATAAGCCATACCTAGGACATAAATGAACTTACCCCGAGTGTGGGAGGAATAAGGTCGGAAGGATATATGTTGTTTCGATAACCATATGCATCTCATGCATCTCATGCATCGCATGCACACACGCATCATGCTATCTCCTTGTCTTAACAGCCATTATAGATATCTGTTGGGTTAGAGAAGAAAGAAGACTTGTCAAGAAGAGGTTAGCAAGCATGAATGCGTCAGACAATGAAAGTTCCCGCATGGATAAAGTGGAGTCCAACATCACCAAAATTACCGAGCAGCTACAAGCTTTGACTAACTCTATGGCCAATCTGACAGTACCCCGCACAGTGGGAACAGAAAACAATAAGGATGGAAGATGTGAGGTACCCCCGAATAGGGTGAGCGAATAAATCTCTATTTTTGATGATGACATGGCTGAGTATGTTGCGGGAAGGATAGCCAGGTCTCAGACAGAGTTACAGAAACTCAGAGAACAAGTAGAGTCAGCTACCCGCAAGCTGAAGGGAAAACATGAAGATCTGTTAGACTATGATGCAATGAATTTCGAAGAACAGCTGCCTCAACAGTTTAAGAGGCCTGACATGGCCAAGTTCAACGGGAACGGAGATCCTAGGGTCCATCTCTGACAATATGTTTCGGTGATGAGTTTAGTGGGTTTATCGAAGCATGAGGTGCAAAAGATGTTCGGGATGTCACTGGAAGGGGCGCCCATAATATGGTATAATGACCTGGAGAGAAAAGTCAGGGATGACTGGAGGGCGTTAGCGGAGGCCTTTCTGAACCAATATGTCACGGATTTGGAGATCGACTTGTCATTCCGTGACCTAGAAAACATCAAACATAAGCTAGAGGCTTCAAAGATTATGTGGATCGCTGGAGAAGCCAGCTCTTGAAGATGCAGACTCGGCCCTCGGAGAAGGACCAGATCAAGATGATCATTAAGGGCACTAAGCCCTCCATTTATAACAAGCTGAGGAGGATGACCTCAATGATTAGTTACTTTCGACAGCTAAGAGAAACTGTCATGGATATTGAGAACAGAAAGTTTTATGGTCATAATAGAAGGACCATTGGGGGGCCTTCAGGGACCAAGCTCGCTCCTGCTGAGGTCGCTGCCATCAGAAACATGCGATTCTCCAATTTTAGTAGACCTTTGTCAAAGGTGTTTGAAAAGCTGAAGAAGCAATGACTCATAAAGCCTTTAGAACATAGACCACTTCCGAGCCTTGTGCCTCCCCACCTTAACCTAAACCTATACTGTCACAACCATCAGAAAAAAGGCCACGAAACAGACAACTGCACCCGCCTTAGGCATGAGATCCAAGACCTCATTGACACCCATAAGATACCCGACCCAGAAAAAGAACAACCCAACACACACAGAAACCTTCTACCCAACTATCACTCCATTCCACCACACACCTACATGATCAACTCTGGCTTACCCGAAAGCTTTCTCCTCCAAACTCTCAACCACCAAGCTTTTTGCATGGGGATATGGGATGGCAGCAGTGAAGATGAAATAGAGCAGAAGAGTGATTTATGGGAAACCTTCTTGAGCAGTGACGAAGAGGAGGTTAAGGGAATGACTCGCAGTGGATGTTTTTATAGTGATGTAGCAGAGAAAGGAAAAGAAGTGCTAACAGAAGGCCGAGAGGTGACGGAGAATATGGATAACACCGAGGGGGATACTGTGTTGCGTCAATTGAAGAATACATGGGCACAAGTGAGCATATGGGAGTTATTATGCGCCTATCAAGAGAATAGGTGAGCCATGGTAGAAGCTCTAAGCAAGATAATGGTACCTGAAGATGCAAACCTGACAATTTTCATAGGTTCGGTACAGAAAGAGAGTAGGCAGATGATAACGTTCTCCGAAGAAGAGCTCTCGATGGAATAGAGGAATCACAACAAGTCGCTATTCATAAAAACGGAAGTAAAAGGCAAGAAGACATCTTGTGTGATGGTGGATGATGGTTCATCTATCAATGTGTGCCCTTTGAAGATTCTGTCAAGGTTGGGTATGCAGACAACAGATTTAAACCCCTCCAGCATGACTATCAAAGCCTATGACAATAGCAAACGGGGAGTTGAAGGTAGTTTTGTCGCAGTAGTCAAAGTGGGCCCGATAGAAGACGAGGTGTAGTTCACATTGCTTGATATCCCAGCTACATTTGCTATGTTATTAAGAAGGCCATGGTTTGACAAACTTGGGGGCGTGCCATCCACTTTACACCAGGTTATTAACTTCCCACATGGAGGGGAGGTTGTCACCATTATGGCTGAAGTAGACAATGTTATGGCTGCTTTAGACATACAGCATTTCACAAGGTTCCAGGTGGTGGCAAACTTCGAAGAATGGGTGGACCCTAAAGTTGATAGAATCATGGAAAAATGAAATATGAGCCGGGTACAGGTTTGAGTGCTAGAGGAGCACTTCCAGATTTCAAGGGACAGACCACTAAGAGAGGATTTGGGTATGAATCTGATGGGAATGAGCCAAAGACCAAGAAGAAATGGATGAAGTTGATGGAATACTTTGTGAAAGCCACGGGATATCAAGGAGAGTCGGAACAGGTAGAAGTCAATGGGATCATAGTACCAAAATCTTGTGACGCTAAAATTCATAACATATTGCTTCACAAGAAGCAACAACACTAAAAGTACAATATTTAGTAGGGGTGTTCATAGGATTGGGTCAACCCCCAACTTAGAACGGTATAATTTTGGTAACTATAAGACAAGAAATATATCGTTAAAACATGGGATTCATCTTTCAAAGAAGATGAGTCCACAAACAGAAGATGAGAAGGTTAGAATGTCTAACCAACCTTATGCTCCCTCTTCTTCTTCTTCTTTTCTTGTGAAGCAATATGTTATGAATTTTAGCGTCGCAAGATTTTGGCGATGCTAAATTATAGATTTGGCTTCGAATTTTTCGGCAACGTTAAAAAAGTAGACTCTAAAGATCCTATTTCTTGTAGTGATGATCATCCACACTCCCATTATAAGAAAAGAAACCCAAAAATGTTGTTTTTTTGGGATGTTCGTCTTGTCAATTAATCACTTATTGGAAGAACTGGCTGTTAGGGCTGGTGCTTGGAGCACCAATATGGATAGTGTTTATGTCCGGTTCATAAATACGAACAATTCATTTTCTATAATATTACATATTTATGGTAGCACCTCTTATCTTATATATATATGCGATCCAATTTGATTAGAATAAAACTAAATCTAGTTTAGTCATATGTATATATTAGACAATGACCTGATGATTTACAACGTAGTGCGCAGTTGCAACATAGGTTGTAATTGACATTGGGAAGCGTCACTATAAGTTGTATATTCTCAAACAAAGTTCCTAGTCAAAATTTACTGATACGAGTCGGTTAGTAAAATCCACTGAGATCAATACATGTCGTATATTGAGACTTGGTCTGATGATTTATCCTAGTGAACCATGAGTCATCGGAGACTCATATAGATATGTAGGTTTTTATTCGATAAATATTGAATGACTTACCAAAGATTTCATAATAGATGGTACACCAACGTCAATAACAATCTTCTCGAGTCAAGTAGCATTATGGTCTTTAGACTTGAGATACCACTGTGGATATTTGAGTTATCCTCCACACTTTGATTGCAGTCACGTCACTGATCTATTTAGGCTAGACTTCCGCATGTTCATTTTGTGTGGATTGATACTCATTGGTGTGTATCAATATAAAATCTAGCAGTCATGTGTGCAGGACATAGGTATCCTACACGTGTTTGTGATCTAGTAAATCCATTGTTGTGGTACACTGTGGAAGCGAGTTTCGAGTGTTATTTATAGATCGTAAATTTATAAATCGACTATATTACACCTTAGGGATTTGATGTTCCCATCTATATCTCCGGTATAATATGGATAGCCTGTGACCGAAGGATTATACGTATGCGATTATCTCGACTTGTATAAATCAACGAGATAATCTGTAGTCGTCATAATTTACGAGTGGGTGAATTATGGACACGAAATTAGATTTTGTGATGGATGTACCTGAAATTAGAGAGTCTCACAATATGAAGTGTACTTGTAGAGCACTTGGACAACGCATTATGAAAAATACTGATTATTCATAATATATTATCGAATTAAATTAGTTAATTTGAATCGTTTAATCAGTAAATGAAATTCACATGCATGGGTAATTTTGGCCATTCTAATGTGTATTTGTATTTGATACATGATTAGATTAGATACACATTAATTGATAAATATTTTGATGACACATAAAGTAATAATTATTGTCTTGTTTTGAATTTTTATTATTTAGTTTACGTGTGTAAAGTGTTAGTTTTTTTAATAAATATTAAGGTAATATATGGTTAAATAAAATGTCATGTGTCATACTTTTTATCAAGTCTTTTTAATTGATTTAAAAATATTTTTTTGTTTGACCTTTTTACCCCCAACTAACACCACTTTCATGAAAAATAAAAAATATTTTATCTTTCTTCATCGGTTGATGATGCACGAAATTTACTCCATTTTTGAGAGCTTCCAAAGTTCATTTTGAGAGAAAAGAAAGAAATTGATTAAACCAAGAAAAATCTTAAGGATTTTTGAAGATTTGTGAGGTAAATTTTATTTCCTTTAGCTGGAAAATATGTTTTCTTATTCTTGATTTTTTAGAATTGTTCTAGGGTTTCTTTTAGTCTCTAAATTTTGGGGCTTTTTGATTTGGATGATTGATTGAGTGACTTTGAGCATTGTAGATATACTTTGAACGAAATTAGTATAATTTGTGTTCAACTTATTGTTAGACAACTTAGTTGCAATTTTAGTGTGTAGTGACCACTCTTGTTATATCTAGAATTATTCTAGATTTGTTCATTATTGATGACTTTGATTTGGTGTGAGATTAATTTGATCAGTCTTGAGAAAATTAGATTTAAAACATCAAAAATGATAATTTTTGCTCACTATTTTAGACCTGGAAATCTAGAATTTTTTTTTTTGATGAAAAATATGTCATTTGGATGTGTATTGGATCTGAAAATTATTTCGGAGTGAAAATATACGAAAACGGCGAACCACGGTGTTACAGGATGAAATTCGGGCTAACCGGATAAAGGCTATCCAAAGAGTGAATTCTTCACTGTTTGGGCAGCCCATGGACTGATCAAATACTATTGGGGCTGACCAAGGCAGTTTTGTATGTTTTCGATTGGTTCGTTCAGTAGAAAACATGTTTTATGCCTTTTCACGGAAAATCATTTTCGTAAAGGTTTCGCTGTATTTTCATAATTAATTATGTCGTTATATGATATCGAATAATATGTTTAGCTGAAATATGAATAAATTATAGATATATAATATCAAAAAATTTATTCGATAGCTTTAAAAGTTTTAAAATTACGATTTCGCCCAAACCGCGCCTCCGCTGCGTATGACCCGAACAAAATGGATCAGAGCGGGTCTGATCCTACATCCATCACATATTTCATGCTTGATATATGATACACAATCCAATTTTGATATTTTCACATGCTTGTTATCTAGATGTTTCTTGATTTTTCGGTTTTACGCTGACAGAAAACGTAACTAAGATTTAATGGTTAAGTTAAGTTATGTTTTCCCGGGTAGAATTAAAACTTTGAGAAATTGAACTAGATTAAATATCTCCATTTGATGTAGAGTTAAACCCATTTTAGAAATATCTCTGTTAAATAAGGCTTTATAATAACTTGTATTATTAATACTTGTTTCTTTGTCCGTCTTATCAGTACGGATTGAGAAACCTGGTTTCTTTCCCGTTCATATCTAATATGTTATCTGTCAAACAGATATTTATGGAACCTTATTCAAAATAAGTTCTGCACTGTTTAGCGTATCTGTTGAAGGAAATGGTAGCTCAGAGCGACTCATGATTAACCTTATCATGTCCAACAAAATTCGGTTTATCCTGTCGGACACACCGTCAAATTGACGTGTTCCGGGAGGAGTCCTCATTGAAAGAATACTATACTCTTTCAAGTATATGAGAAACTTATTGCTTAAGTATTTTCATCATGGTCAAACCGTGATGGTTTAATACTTTACCCGATCTGTTTGTCTATTTCGTGTCGAAACTTTAAAAGTTTCCGATTTGTGTTTCAAAAGAAACACGTAACCATGACGCGATGCCACATCCGTGTATGGTCACAAAACATTCATATGCATCTCTAGCCTAGCTAGACATGGGCCCACATACGTCACTATGACCGAAGGCTGGCAGATCGATGGCACTTGCACTTTTACCAAGTAAAGGTGTTTTAGGCACTTTGCCCAATAAACTAGATTCGTAAACTTTATTTGAATAGAATCAAATTAGTCCTAGTACCCACTCTTCGAAAGTGTGGATATACGAGTCTTGTTTAATTGTGTCCCTGACAACAATGCCACATTCAAGTTTCAATCTAATCAAATCAGTTTGAGCTATTTGTTTGTCATATTATACGTGTGAGATTTATTTATATTCTAAATATAAATTTTGTTGTTCACATCTAATGTGTTTATCTCAATATCATCTTTATATAATAAAACACTTTAGTGTTCTAGAATATAAAGGTATATCCGCAACGGATTATACACTGATATAAAGATAATGTTGCTAGTCAAACTAGTTATATTATAACAGTTTCCTATTTTACGTACATACCCAAAGGGTAGTTCCTAAACTTAGGTATCTAAGGTTAAAACAGCGACTTTCATCCCGTTTTCAATTCGCAGATTAATCTCAATAGAAGTCAGTATCTTGTTCATAGCAGATTCTGAACATTAGTACATATTTATGTACCACACTAAGTATCTAAAATCTAATTTTAATACTAGTTATGAACATATTTATGACAAACATATTTGAAGTCAGAGCCTTGCTCGTCTTCAATTCCTTCTTGGGATATGTCCTTTTATCTTCCCAGAAGAATATAATGATTTTGCTTTTGCCATTTTCACATTCCAGAAGCCTTTGGCCAAGCCTTGGCCTTTTGGAATATCGAAGTAAAATGCGTCTTGCGCTACTTGCATTATTGCAATATTTACTTCTAAAATCTAAGTATAGATTTATGAAGATCCTTCAATTTCAATATCATACTTTAAGAATCTAATCCTTAGTTCTGATAAAGAAATTAAGGAGTCTATATGAAAAGTATAATGGATTAAGCACTAAAGTTATCATTACATGAATATTCCAAATATCATGTTCCACTTATTTGCTTAACTCCAGGCTTAGGCCTAATATATTATTTTATCAAATAAAGTAACTTATTAGTTTCCAATACCATCCTGAAATTTATTCCCAATTTGAAAATTAAAGTCGTTTAAATACATTTTCACCCAGGATTATGTTTTAAACACTAATCTTTCAATTATATCTTGATTCTAATAGTCCAACTATTTAATCAACGATTTGAGGTACTATATATTATAATGATTATTATAGTCCAACTATACAATCAAATATAATTTAAATCAATTAACCTCAATTATATTGATTACTATAGTCCAACTATAAAATCAACTATTAATTGAAATTAATTAATTCAAATATATTGATTACTATAATCCAATTATATAATCAACTATAATACAGTCCAACTGTTCTATTAAAACAACAATTTAAATATTAGTCCAACTAACATTTAATTTAACGACGAAATAATTTGAATGAGCGCGTATGACAAGTAATTAAACGAATATTGCAAATTCAATTCTTGCCTCCCACTATTTTTCGGCGAGCCTCTAACCCTCTATCGAGTACTCGGGAAACCGTGTTTCCTAGTGGGCTAGGATCCCGTTAAATATCACACAATCTTGACTTTGGCCAACAAATTGTATGATAATTAACTAGGTAGATCTCTAAGATCAATTGGATCCAATCCAATTCCTAGATCCAGTAGGGGGACATCAAAGTCCGAAAAATATCTTATATATGCCAATACATCCAATGTATTACCAAACCTTTTTTCCTCTGAATCAACTAAGCCTTGGCTTTGGCACAACAAACTTAGTGATCTCAGTTAAGCGCGACACATTGACCATGGAAAGCTTCGTAATCAATGTCGATGGACAAGAAGTGGTCTTGACTTTGGCCAACAAACCACAACTTGGACAAGACACTGATATGGAACAAAGCCTTCGTGATTCAAACACATCATCGACGGACAAAGGCCTTGACTTTGGCCAACAATTTAATGTCAGTCTTGGATCTTGAGTAAGAATCACTTAATGGAAGGAAAAACGCTTAATATTTAGCGAGGGTTTTTCACGTGCAAATTGGCAACCAATTTATTATCTTTATTAAGGTCTCATCATCATACACCCTTAAACATGCATTCTAAACACATAATAAAGCACATATGATAAAATAATAATGATATGCGGATGGATACTTTACACATTGATCCTAGATCAAATCTCTCCCATTCCTCTCTCCTGCTAGCACATGTATTTACTTCTACCCATTACACTACACTTCTAAAGAAACCTCATTTACATTGAGGGGAATAGGTGATAAGAGAATACAAAGAATAAGGAGGTGATAAGGCTGGACAGGCAGGTCCAATTAATAAATCAAATTTATTACAATAATTTCTAAAATTGCCCCACCCATCTAATATCCATCCGATATACATTATTCATGCATCGCAACCATGTATTCACACAAGCATGTTATCAATCAATCTAATCCAATTAATTAATCTGATAATTAGTGATCATCCAATGTTCAAACAACGATTTGATTTTGCTCGAGTCAAACTCGTTTTGCGAATAAGTACTCAAAGTACGAATTCTTGAATTAAATTAAACTACAAAATTAAATCCAATTCAATTTGTATTTAATACTAATTCACTATTTAATTCCAAATTAAATATTACACTTTATTAACGAACCTTCACGACTTAAATTCCAAATTCAATCGTTACGGGTCTCAAAGCCCGATTAACATCCAATGTTTATTTAATTAAAGTCCAATGGGTTTTTAATTAATTTCTTTAAGGCGTGGACTTTTGGTCAACTCGGGTCAAAACCAATAACCAAAATCCAATCCGAGATTTACCCCATAATCCCAGAAATCAATTTTGGCCCATTAGGCCCAATTAAATAATTAAGGTCCATTAAGTTATAATTGGACTTTATGGATGCGGTTTTGGGCCCAATTGGATCCAACCAAATTGGCATAAACCTAACTTAGTACAACCAAGCCCAAAAGCCCAATTGCAACATTTAAGGCCCAAAAGCCCAATTTAAACCCAATTAATTAACTTATAAAATTCCAAATTCCACAATTAATTAACCTAAGTGTAATACACAACTAATCACCCAATT
The DNA here is from genome assembly GCA_019454045.1 of Zanthoxylum bungeanum. Classification (NCBI taxonomy): domain Eukaryota; kingdom Viridiplantae; phylum Streptophyta; class Magnoliopsida; order Sapindales; family Rutaceae; genus Zanthoxylum; species Zanthoxylum bungeanum. The sequence continues at coordinate 51,932 of SKCR01044039.1, forward strand.
AACATTTCTAAAACATCAATTAGCCTAATTAATCATGCACTTTAACATCAAATAGTGTCAAACACAATTTAATCAAAATCAAACCCATTTTCATGCTTCAATCCTTCTCGGCAATTAGGGGTTTTTCAATCCGATTCGATTTCAATCCAATTGAATTCACAATCATCATTTCCCATATCATTTCAACTCATCCAATGAATCAAAATCAAAAATCACCATGAATTTTTATATCACTATGAATTCGGCCAAGCCATAATTTGGGGAAAATTGTTCAATTCAAAATTCAAAATCAATTAAACCTCAAATCAACATTACCCAATTGTTTTAAGTCATCCAATGATCAAAAAATAAAAATTACCAAGACAATTAGGGTTTATCCATTTTCGGCCAAGCCAAAGCTTTTGGGGAAAATTGATCCAATCCAATTTTCTTGAAATTGATCATGCACAACTTCAATTCAACCTCAATCAAGCTACTTAATCAAACAATTTAACCAATTCATGCTCAAATCGATTTTGCCCAATTTTAAACCCTAAAAATTTCATGCTTGATATAAGCTCAAGATACCATTGTTGGTTTCTAATTAGGTCCCAAGAAACATCAAACAAGCATGAAACAAGTGAATACAACAAATGAGAATGGCGGAAACATACTCACAATGAACGAATCTTGCGACGCGAAGAACTCAAGCCTTCAAGCTCCCTCAAAGGTCACGGCAGTAGCTCCCCATGGCAGTGGACTGCTCGGTTATGGCTCCTTTAGCTCCTCCAAGATTCGGCCATTGATGAGCTCCATTGAAGGTCCAAGCTTCAAGCTTCAAAAATGATTCCATGCTCACAAAAGCGTTGCCCTATCACCTTAGGATGACTCAAGGTGTGTGCTAGCACTTTGTATTTTGCAACAAAATACTCATCTTCTTCTCACTGCTTCTCGGCAGAAAACCAGAAAAGGAAGAATGAGAGAAATGGCTCAAGGCCATGAGAGAATAGGAGGGAAAAAATCGGTTTCCTAGAAAACATGAGTGATAGAGAGAGAGAAGAAAAAAAATGTTTTTATATATTTGATTTTCCCAGAAATCAAATACCAAAAATCCTTTTTCCATTTACCAAAAGTCAAAAAGCAAAAACAATTAATGTTTTTTTTCACTACCACATCAATCACTCAATCAATCAATCAAATTGTCACATCACTCAAAGTGACATGTGATTTGACGCTTGATGTGACTAGCGATTTGACGCTTGATGTGACTTGTGTGCCGCATTCGAATTTGAAATGCGAATGCGCTCGCAAACACACTCGGGCTCGGGTTCGCTAATTCCGATTTTACGAATTTTCCGTTGCGACGTAATTAAATGATTATGCCTAGTGAAATCACTATTCACATCGCTAACGAATTAATTCTAAATTAACTCGTTCGCCCGAATTAAAATCTAATTTCAATTCCGCGTCGAAATCCAATTTCGTATAATATATCGAATATATTATTTAATCGATTAATTCCAAATTAATCGTTCTCTCTCTTTAATTACTATTTTATCCCAGATAAAATATCTCCGCAATTAATCCCATATTAATTTTATCTCTCATCTAATTAATCCCAGATTAATATAGTGCGAGTCATACATCATCGATGAATCTTCAGGAAGCGACCCTTGAGATCCCCAGATATGTTGGCAGTAAATACGGTCGTCGGACTATCCGAACACGTAAGTACCTAGTACTACGTTTGTACCGATTTACAAGACAAGGTTGGCTTCTAGCAAAGCGCCATGCCTACCCAATTCCCCAGAAATATCCTTATAGAATATGTGATTTATATCAGACGTAGTATACGATGTATTGTGTATGTCGATCCAGTATCGGATGACCACGTGCTAGGCCTGGGGCTGGAATTGTGTCTGCCCCGTACGAAGCACATATCGGATGTCTGGTAACTAATCTCCATAATTGGATATACATGACCTAGTCATAATATCCCGATAGCTCGAGCATTTAAGAGAATAATTTACGTATCCTACGAGATCATCATCTCCACTATGACTGGAGTGATACTTCCGTCTTGAAATCACACCCAACACACTGCTATTCTCAATATACCCAGAATAGGCGTACACAGAACCTGTTAAAGCCCTGGACGACCGCCTCCAAAGTATATTGATTGTCGTAAGTATTAGCGGTGCAAGTATCAGGTTAAGACCAAATTACACCTACCCTGATTTCGGACTTCCATAGACACATAGTCATACTACCAATGGAATTCCGAGGGGTTTTAGACAGTAATGACCCATAGCGTCACTATTTTGTAAATGATATTGTATTATTGTACAAAATTAACTATGTAGTAATGAAATTGCCTTTTACCGTTTTGTAATTTATTTACTTTGATATATAAATGGTAAAAGTCCCTATGATTAGTTCCGGATTGTGATGATATGAGACAGTATCAATCCATAAAGGTTTAATCATTAAATATCCCTAGTCGTAGTATTATCGAGATTGGACATCGATAATGCGGAATAGACTAGTACTGCACTTGTGCATGTTGTGAGGGCACAACGGCATAGTTCTCATATATTTAAGTATTGGATACTTATGCAAGTGCGGTAGGAGGTTGTGTTTTACCGATGGTACGGAAAACAGCTTCGCTCTGGATAGACCCCGCGGAGTCCCATTGGTAGTATGTCTGCGTGTCTATGGGAGTCCGCTTCAGGGTAGGTGCATATGATCTTAACCTGAGATTTGCATCGCTAGTACTTACGACAATCGGCAAAATTTAGGTTTGGTGGTCCAGGGCTTTAACGAGTTCTGTGTATACCTCTTCTGGGTTTATCGAGAATCGTAGTGTACTGGGTGTGATGTCAAGATGGAAGTATCACTTCAGACATATGGAGATGATGATCGTGAGGGATACAGAACGAGTACTCTATAATGGTTGCAACCATCGGGATAATATGACTAGGTCAGGATTATCCGATTC
>SKCR01044040.1:0-133069 GCA_019454045.1 Zanthoxylum bungeanum
TCATTTCTTTGTAAAGCTTGTAATTCTTCCATCGCCCAATAATGTTTCATTTTCAACCACCTGAAAAATAAAGAAAAATTACAGATAAAAATAAAAGAAAATTAGATACAAGTAAATTAGATAGCTTCAAAATTAATAACGCAAGAAAAATAAGTCCCCGGCAATGGCTCCAAAAACTTGATCGCTGAAATAACACACGTATCCCTCAAGTAGTATAAAAATATTGATCCCACAAGGACTTAATTTCTACTGTTGTTATTAATTATTAATGCTACTTATTTACAAGTATCTAATTAAAGGGAGAATGGAATGATTGCTGATTGGTTGGTTGAATGTGGATTTGCTAAATAAATAAATAAAAACAAAAAAGAAAATACTAAGGAAAATAAACAAAAGACACAAATATCTAGGGTTGTGATTTCATACAATATTACTCTAGTGATGAATTGATTCTTTAATATATGTGTAATAAATCAGTCTGTTAACCTGGAACACGAGGATATGCAAAAACCTTTTCCGATGGTCAGATGCAAATACCCAGTATAACCCAATTAATCATATGTCTATGTTAACCAAGTTACCTGAATTCATTAAGTTCAAGTTCCAATTGTGGCTACCCCCGCGCGACAGGTATAATTATAATCTATCTAAGGATCACCATGCCCCAAGGTGAGATCGTGAGCTATTGAATCTAAGACTGAAACCTAAAATCTCTTTTCCAAGTTCATTTTAAGTTTACCACATCAATCTTATTAAAGGCATGTTAACAAGAAACATTAAGCTTAAGATTCAATAAACAAACCAAAGCATTACCTATAATAATCAAATCAATTATTAAACTCTTGAATATTATGTTTCATCACTTTCCTGGAATAAAAATAAAATATTGGGGGTTTAGAGATTCACCTTTAATATTTCAAATGTAGAAATCTCACTTTATTATAATATAGAAATTATTAGTGTTACCCAATTAAGTCAAATCAGCCATAAAGTCGATGTTATTATTTGTCCATAAACCAGCCATATAGGCGGTAATCATCTGTCACCTAAAGACCGACCATATAGGCGGTGTCACATTATGTCAAATAAATAAAACCAGCCATTAAGGCGATATCAACTTTAATCCATATTAAATTACAATTTTCATATTATAAATTAAGTGAGATTAATCTACCTTATCATATTAAAGGTTTCATCATTCCCCCAGTGGAAATTAACTACTAAACATAAAAGAAAGTAAAAACACACAAACTATTATTACTAAAAATAAATATACATAATTAAAATACAGAAAATAAACACACAAGATACAATCCTCAAGTTCTTTAATAGAAACCTCAAGGAAAGTATGAAATTTACAAATGAAATGGCTTGGTATTTATATGCAAAATTTTGCATCCACCAATTTCTCCACAAATTTCTCCACCAAACATGGCACCAACTCCTCATGTTTGGTGGAAGTTTGACAATTTTCATTTTTTTATCTTATTTTATTTTTTTTTATTTTGAAAATGACTTTAATAATTACACATAACACACTTACGGATGTTTTAGCAATTTCGGTCATGACAACTTCAGAATTCGAAATTATTATGAACGTCAAAGTTGTAGATATTTGAGTCTTCTTTAATCTGGAACTTGAATCACCTCAATAAGATATTGGAGTAGAAAGTTATGGCCAAAATAAGAAAATTGCGCAAAGTTGAAATTTCTGAAATTGTACTTCGTTAGAAAGCCATTTCAAGTTTCCAACCTTCAAAATCCAAATGTCCAGTCTATTTTTTGTCCTTATCTATTCCATATTTAGTCCTGATTGATTCCATTGAGTCCCAATTTTATTTTATCTGCACAATAAACTAAAACATATCAAAATATTCATAAAACCCAATAAACTATACAAAATATTAAGTAAAATGGGCGGTAAATATTGATATATTTTCCGCTCATCAACTATAGTAAAACTTATCCCAATGTCGGACCACCTAGTGTCTAGTATTACTACAAGATTATTTTAAGGTTGATGCTATACGTCAATCTAATACGCATAATGACAATACCATTAATAAGGTATGAAATGAAAATGTAGTTATTTTATTAATAAATAATAAAATGTATAATACAGTGTTCGGATTGGCGCTCCAAGCACCAACTCCAACAAACTCCCACTTGCTTAGTGCCAATCGCAGTCTCATCCCCTCCACATGTTTATCGAATAACTTAGGAGGTAAGGCCTTTGTAAGCGGGTCTGCTATGTTGTCCAGTCCTATAACCTTCAAGACCACCACGTCTTTGTGTTCAATAATCTCTCTAAGTATGGGTATTTTCTTTCCACGTGTTTAGACTTGGAATGCGCCCTCGGCTTCTTAGCCTACGTGATGGCTCCGCTATTATCACAATACATTTGGATCAAATCCTCAATGCTAGGTACAACGCCAAGTTCTGTGATAAAATTTCTAATCCATACAGCTTCTTTAGCAGCTTCTAAAGCCGCTATAAATTCCGCCTTAGTGGTGGATTCAGCTGTAGAGCCTTGCTTTGAAAAACGCCAACTAATCGCGCCACCGTTAAGGGTAAATACGTAATCTGATGTAGATTTCCTATCATCTGGATCTCCCTGCAAGTCGAAGTCTGTATAACTCTTAACTTGTAGCTCATCTTCTCCATATATCATAAACTTATCCCTAGTACCTTTAAGATATTTTAGGATATGTTTCACGGCTGTCCAATGATCATTACCTAGATCTGATTGATATCGACTGGTCAAACTGACGCCGAGCCTGATGTCAGGTCTAGTACATAGCATTGCATACATTATGCTTCCAATGCAAGAAACATATGGCAAGTTAGAAATTATAACTCTCTCTTCCTCAATCTGAGGTGCCATTTTCTTTGAAAGATGTATGTCATATCGAAAATATACATTTTCTGCCTTGCAGTTGGTAAAACCGTACATTTCTAACATCTTATCTATGTACGTCGATTGTGACAACCCAATAAGATTCCTAACTCTATCCCGGTAAAGCCTTATAACTAGTATATATGAAGCTTCACCAATATCTTTCATGGAGAAGTTCTTGCAAAGGTAGGCTTTCACACTTTGCATCTATCCTATATCATTTCCTATGATAATGATGTCATCTACATACAAGACTAGGAAAACTATCATGCTCTCACTCACTTTCTTATAGACACATGGTTCTTCCTTATTCTTGATGAATCCAGATAATCTAATTATCTCATCAAAATGAGGATTCTAGCTTCAGGATGCTGTTTAAGTCCATAAATAGACTTTTGGAGCTTACAAATCAAGTTTGAAGTCTCATTAGATACGAAACCCTCTGGTTGTTCCATATAGATATCCTCCTCAAGGAATCCATTTAGGAAAGCGGTTTTCACATCCAACTACCACATCTCATAGTCGTGATATGCAGCAATGGCAAAGAGAATCCTAATAGATTTTAATATGGCTACGGGTGAAAAAAGTTTCCTTATAGTCAATCCCAGGACGTTGAGGGTAACCTTCAGCTACCAGCTGGGCCTTAAAGGTTTCCACCTTTCCATCGGGCCCTCGATTCCTTTTGTAAACCCATTTACAACTTATAGGTTTAACTCCTTCAGGAAGTTCAACTAAGTCCCAGACTTGATTGTCATGTATAGAATTCATCTCAGATTTCATGGCTTTCTGCCATTTTCCCTCATCGATATCTAATATCGCCTATTTCTATGTAGTCGGATCTATTTCCTCTGATAGGAGAATATCAAAGCTCACATCAGATGTTAAAAATAATCTCTCATGAGGCTTTGATATTCTCTTCGACTTACGTAGAATCTGTGTTGAAGATCTTTCACCTAGTTAGATCTATGGTTCCATCTCAGGTTCCTTAATGTTGGGATTAAACTCATCAAGTTCAATCTCTCTACAATTCCCACTTTCTCTCAAAAATTCCTTTTCAAGAAAAGTAGCAAAGCGAGCAACAAATACATTTCGTTGCTCAGAATCGTAGAATTGATATCCCAAGGAATTATCAGGATATCCAATGAACCTATATTTATACCCCCAGTGTGCTAATTTGTCCCGCTGCGCAACTTTAACGTATGCAGGACAACCCCAAATCTTTAAATACCTAATACTTGGATTTCTACCGAACCATATCTGATAGGGGATTGTAGAAATAGATTTCGATGGAACTCTATTAAGTATGTGGGCAGCAGTAAGTAAAGCGTCGCCCCAAATGTAATAAGGAAGATCTGTATAGCTCATCATTGATCGACCCATATCCAATAAAGTACGATTTCTACGCTCAGACACACCATTGTGTTGAGGTGTTCCTGGTGGGCTATATTGGGTAAGAATTTCATTCTCCCTTATTCTTCACTCATATATTCACATCATCGATCTGACCAAATGCATTTGATGAATTTACTGGTTTGTTTTTCTACTTCGTTTCGGAATATTTTGAACTTGTCAAATATTTTTAATTTATGTTTCATCAAATATACATATCCAAATCTAGACTTGTTATCAATGAAAGTTACGAAGTAAGTTGAACCATCATGAGCAGCATGATTTAATGGACTACACACATCGATGTGTATTAGTTATAATAAATCTCTAGCATGATAAAACCTAGAAATGAGGCCTTTGTCATATTTCCTTAGATGCATGACTCACAAATCGGATAAGGATCTAAGGTAAGATTTTCAATCAAACCATCCTTTACCAATTTGGATAGACGTCTAACACCTATGTGGCTCAATCTCATATGTCATAATTCAGTATTATTTAATTCAGATTTCCTATTTGTATTTTCATCCAAATTTATATCTATATGTTTCCAAAACATAGTGACCGTCTGATAAAGAACATTCACATTATCTTTATCATATAAACATAATGTTTCATCATTAATGTTTATTTTATAACCCTCTTTATCTAATATTGGCAGTGATATTATTTGTCTGATAAGTGAGGGTACATAATAATAGTCTTGTAAATCTAATTTACATTTATTGGGGAGATTTAAAACAACCATTTCTATAGATTTAACATCCAATGTCTCGCCATTGCTAACTCTAAGCTGGATCTCTCCTTTATTCAGCTTTCTCTTTACCATTAATTCCTGCAGGGAGTTGCAAATATGAGTAGGACTGCCAGTGTCTAACACCCATCCACTATTTGCATCTAAGGCTAATGAGATGTCAATAATTGGAAAAATACAAAGCGTACCTGAAGGTCCTGCTTTTCCTATCAGCTCTGGACAGTCTTTCTTCCAGTGTCCAGATTTTTTGCAATGTAGGCATTGGTCACGAGTTACTTGGGGTTTTTCACCTTTGCGCTTCTTGTAGTTCTTCTTTGCAATCTTCTTCTTCCCCATCTTTATTTTCTTTGACTTCCCAGAAGTATTTGAAGAGCCAGCTCCACCATGGAGGTACAAAGTGGGGTTGCATTTTCCCAAATCTTGTTCCGTCATGCGTAGTATGTTACGAAGTTCTTTGTAGCTAGCTTGCATCGAGTGCATATAGAAGTTTAATACAAAGCCAACATAAGAACCAAGCAAAGAAGACAGAATCAAATTATGGCCCAACCGTTCATCAATTACAATTCCTTGTCGTTCCAAGTATCAAATCTGGTCGATCATATTCAAAACATGAACGCTGACAGCTCCTCCATCCTTGAGTTCAGCACAGAATAATTCCTTAGACCTTCGATAAAGTTCCATCTCTTGATTTGCCTCGAACAACTCCTTGAGTGTTCGTATGATGCTCCAAGCATCTGGTACTTCAATGTATTGTCTCAGCAAATCTGGAACCATCGATCCCAAAATGTAGGATTTCACCTTCAGGTTATTATCATTCCATCTATTAAAAGTTTCTTGCTCTTCTGGAGTGGAGTCAGGATCGATTTCAATAGGCAGTGGATTGACAGTAACATAATTCAACTTTTCAAACTCCAAGACAAGACGTATGTTCATTTCCCATTTGAAATAGTTCTCGACATTAACTTAATGCAATTAATGGTACTCAAGACAGTCTTCATTAATTCGCAAAATCATATAGCGTCATTTACAAGACAACATTTTAAATAGTAGCTGAACAATTTTCATTTCAAAATAATAACACTAATTGATTATGGAATTTTAAATCTATTAGTGCCCTCCCATTATTTTTCATAATTCCGTAATCTCCCTTAACGAAAAAATAGATCCCCAGGGTTGGAAGGGAACGAGTTCACCGAGCCGATCAACGTGGAAAGATTGAAGTAATATTTTGCCTGAGGAAGAGAAGACTGAGCGATCACCAAGGGAATTGGCTGAAGACCTAACCCAACGGAATAGGAAATTCACCCATGCATGCATGCATACACGTAATGTACTTGCAATTTTTGTGTTTGTTCTGTGTTTGCAGGTTTCAAACAAAAGAGAAATGAACAATCACCAGAAAAGAAACAGCAGAAGGAAACTATAAGCAGACCCTGTTGGACAAAATGACCCATAGCGTCACTATTTGCACATATCATTGTGTTGTTGTAGCAAATTAACTATGTGACAAGGAAATTGCACTCTCATCATTTGTGATTAGATCACCTTAGATATATAAATGAAGAGAGGTCCCTATGATTAGTTCCTGGATTGAGAATGATATGAGACAGTATCATCCACGAAGGATTAATCATTAAATATCCCTAGCCGGAGTATTATCGAGACTGGACATCGATAATGCGGAATAGGCTAGTATTGCACTTGTGCGCGTTGTGAGGGCACAACGGCATAGTTCTCACATATATATAAGTATTGGATACTTATGCAAGTGCGATAGGAGGTTTGTTTTCACCGATGGTACGGGAAACAGCTTCGCTCTGGATAGACCCCTCGGAATCCCATGGTATTATGACTATGTGTCTATGGGAGGCCGAAATCAAGGTAGGTGTAGTATAGTCTTAACCTGAGACTTACATCTCTAATGCTTACGACAATCAATATACTTTAGTTGAGGTCGTCTAGGACTCTAACCGGTTCTGTGTACGCCAATGCCGGGTATATTGAGAATCGTAGTGTATTGGATGTGATGTCAAGACGGAAGTATCACTCCAGTCATAGTGGAGATGATGTCACGCAGGATACGGTATTAGTGCTCTTAAGTGCTGCGCGGCCATCGGGATATTATGACAAGGTCATGTATATCCGATTATAGAGACTAGTTACCAGACATCCGACATGTGCTTCGTACGGGGCAGACACTTATCCAGCCCCAGGCCTAGCACGTGACTATCCGATACTGGGCCGATATGCACAATACAATAGTATACTACGCTTGATACAGATCTTAATATTCTTAGATGGATATGTCCGGAGAATTGGGTAGACTTGGTGCTTTGCTAGGAGTCGACCTTGTCTCGTAAATCGGTAGAACGTAGTACTTGGTACGTACGTGATTCGGATACTCCGATGACCGTATTTACTGCCAACTTATCCGGGGATCTCATGGGTCGCTTCCCGATAATCCACCGATGACGCACAACTCGCACTCTTGAATAATCTGGGATTATATAGAAGAGAGAGAAAATTAATCTAGGATTAATAACGGAGATATTTTATCTAGGATAAAATATCGTCTAGAGAGAGATAACGATTAATTTGGAATTAATCGGTAAATTAATATATTCGATATATTAAATGAAATTAGATTTCGACGCGGAATTAAAATTAGATTTTAATTCGGGTTAGCGACGTGAATAGTGAATTCGCTGGGCGTAATCATCTAATTACGACGCGATGGAAAAATTGTTAATTTAGAATTAGCGAACCCGAGCCCGAGTGTGATTGCGAGCGCATTCGTATTTCGAATTCGAGTGCGGCAACGCAAGTCGCATCAAGTGTCAAATCATTAGTCGCATCAAGCGTCAAATCGATAGTCACTTCAAGCGTCAAATCACTTGTCACTTTGAGTGATATGACTTGACAACTTGAAAGACTTGATATGACTTGATGGACATTGATATTGGAGTGTGGAACACTCAAGCTTATTACATTCAATTTCTTTGACTTTTTGAAAGTTAAATTAATTGGTAAATCATTTAATATTTTTGGAAAATATATAAACAAAATGATTTACAACTTTGGTAATAACTTAACACATTTCTTTCTCTCTCATTTTTGCTCTCTTCTTCTCACGCCCAAAAGCTTAGAAGTTCACTGGTTTTGAACCAGAAATGGCGTGAATAGGGAAGCCAGAGTTGGGTTTTCATGGTGAAAACCGCAAGTGCTAGCACACTACGAGTCTTGCGAAGGTGGGAGGTTAGAGAGGTTGATCCATAGATCCTGAGTTCGGCGTTCGACGAGGCTTGGAGCTCCATTTTCTCAGTTCAAAACTAATATTGAGGCAGTGGACTGCTGCAGTGGGCGTGTAGGCAGTGAGCATTTTGGCTTGATTCGTCTCCAAATCGACTCAACCGACCGATGTAAGTATTCCGCTATCTTCGTTGGTGTATTCACGCATTTTTCATAATTGTATGATCTTGGGACCTAGATTAAATCCAACAATGGCATCAAGAGCCTAGGTTCAAGCATGAAATTTTTAGGGCTTAAAATTTGGGAAAATTGATTTTGAGCATGATTTAGTTAAATTGTTTGATTGAGCATGTTTAAATGATGTTGAATTGCATTTTGGTTGGACCAATTTGTTGAAAATTGATTTGGAATAATTTTCCCCAAATGTATCATGTTGGCCGAATGTAATGTCATTTTGGAATTCTTGGAATTTTTGTTTTTTGATTCATTTGATGAGTTGGAATCATTTAGGATAATGTTAATTTGAAACTAATTGGATTGGATTTGAATTGAACATAAAATCCCCAAAATCTTATATTGGCCGAATTGATTATTGCCCTAATGTCTTGGTGATTTTGATTTTGTGACATTGGATGTGTATAAAATCAAATTGGATGGTGATTTAATGTCGATTGTGGGTTCGATTGGATCGAAACCGAATCGGACACAAAATCCCTCCTTTGGCCGGAGACTAAAGAAGCATGTAAATGAGTTTGATTTTTTTTTTGTGTGTTGGACATATAATAATGAATTGAGTATGATTAATTGGACTAATTTGATGTTTTGGAAATGTTGATTTAGTTGATTAATCATGTAATGCACTTTAGGTAATTAAATTGCGGAATTGGATTCATGAAATTTAATTATTTAGGCTTAAATTGGATTTGGGCTTCTAATGTTGTATTTGGGCCTATTGGGCTTGATTTTATCAAGTTGGGTTTAGGCCAAATGGATTGGATCCAATTGGGCCCAAAACCTTAACCATAAAGCCCAAATGCAACTAATGAACCTTTAAAGTTCAATTGGGTCTAATGGGCCAAGATTGATTTATGGGCTTATGGGGTAAATCCCGGATTGGACTTTGGTTATCGGTTTGACCCGAGTTGACCAAAAGTCCACGCCTTAAGAAATCAATTAAAAGCCCATTGGACTTTAGTTGAATTGACGTTGGACGTTAATCGGTCTTTGAGACGCGTTACGATTAAATTTGGAATTTAAATCGTAAAAGGTTTATTAATAAAGTGTAATATTTAATTTGGAATTGAATATGAATTAGTATTAAATACATGTTAAATTAGATTTAATGATGTAGTTTAATTTAATTCATGAATTCGTACTTTGAGTACTTATTCGCAAAAACGAGTTTGACTCGAACAAAATCAAATCGTTGTTTGAACATTGGATGATCACATAATTATCAGATTAATTAATTTGATTAGATTGATTGATAGCATGCTTATGTGTGAATACGTGGTTGTGATGAATGAATAATGTATATCAGATGGATATTAGTCGGGTGGGGCAATTTTGGAAATTGTTGTAATAAATTCGATTTATTAAATTGGACCTGCGTGTCCAGCCTTATCCCTCTATTCTCTTTGTATTCTCTTCTCACCTATTCCCCTCAATGTAAATGAGGTTTCTTAGAAGTGTAGTGTAGTGTAGTAAGGGTAGAAGTAATACAAGTGCTAGCTTGAGTGGGAAATGGAGAGATTTGATCTAGGATCAATGTGTTAAGTATCCATCCGCATATCATTATTATTTTATTTCATACTCGCTTTATTATGTATTTAGAATGCATGTTTAAGGGTGTATGATGATGAGACCTTAACAAAGATAATGAAATTGGTAGGCAATTTGCACGCGAAAAACCCTCATCAAATATCATGCGTCTTTTCCTTCCATTGAGTGATTCTTACTCAAGATCCTAGATTGGCATGGCTTGTTGGCCAAAGTCAAGCCCTTGTCCGTCGAAGATGTGTTTGAATCACGAGGCTTTGTTCCATATTGGTGTCTTGTCCAAGTTTTGTTTGTTGGCCAAAGTCAAGACCACTTCTTGTCCATCGACATTGATTACCAAGCTTCCATGGTCAATGGGTCCACGCTTGACTGGGATCACTAGGTTTGTTGTGCCAAAGCCAAGGCCTAGTTGATTCAGAGGAAAAAGGTTAGGGTATATTGGATATATAGGCATATATAAGATATATTTTTAGGACTTGGATGTCCACCTACTGGATCTAGGAATGGATTGGATCCATTGATCTTAGAGATCTACCTAGTTAATTATCATACAATTTGTTGGCCAAAGTCAAGATTGTGTGATATTTAACGGGATCCTAGCCCACTAGGAAATACAGTTTCCCGAGTACTCGACAGAGGGTTAGAGGCTCGACGAAAAATAGTGGGAGGCAAGAATTGAATTTGCAATATTCGTTCAATTACTCGCCATACGCGCTCAATCAAATATCACTCGTCATATAAATTAAATGTTAGTTGGACTAATATTTAAATTGTTGTTTTAATAAACAGTTGGACTATATTATAGTTGATTATATATAATTGGATTATATTAATCAATATATTTGAATTAATTAATTTCAGTTTACAGTTGATTTTATAATTGGATTATAGTAATCAATGTAATTGAGGTAATTAATTTGGATTATATTTGATTATATAGTTGGACTATTATAATCATTATAATATATATAGTACCACTAATCGTTGATTAAATAGTTGGACTATTGTAATCAAGATAAAATTGAAAAGTTGGATATTTAAAATATAATCTGGGATTAAAAAATTTTAAATGATTTAATTTTCAAATTGGGAATAAATAATAGGTTACTTTATTGATAAAATAACTTATTATACCTTAAGCCCATAATTAAGCAAATAGTAGAGCATAAAATCTTTGAAAGATTTATGTGTGATGATGACTTTAGTGCTTATTAATTACTTATCATAAATCTATCTTTAGATTTAAAAGTATTAAATTGCAATTAATAATTCTTAGAGAATTGATTGACTATTCTAGGGTGAAAAGTCAAAGTTTGCAATTGGGCGTGTTGCACAAGGTGCACATCATTTCGATATTCCAAAACCCAAGGCTTGGCCAAAGGTTTGTGAAATATTGAAAAGATAATTGACATATCCCAAAGTGACTACCATTTGGATATGGAAGACACGAAGGAATTAAAGAAAGGGCAAGGCTCTGACTTTAAAAATGTTTGTCAAAGTTATGTTCAATACTAGCATTGAAATTATATTTTAAATACTTAGTGTGGTACATAAAATATATGTATTGATGTTCAGAATCTGCTTTGAGTAGGATACTGACTTCAAGTTGAGATTGCTCTGCGAATCGGAAACGGGACGAAAGTCACTGTTTCGACCGTAGATACCTAAGTTTAGGAACTACCCTTCGGGTGTGTACTTAAATTAGGAACTGTTATAATGTAACTAGTTTGACTAGAGACATTATCTCTATATCAGTGTTTAATCCATTGTGGATAAACCTTTATATTCTAGAACACTAAGTGTTTCATTATATAAAGATGATACTAAGATAAACACATTAGATGTGAATAACAGAATTTATATTTTGAATATAATTAAAATCTCAAAACATATAAAATGACAAATAAATAGCTCAAATTGATTTGATCAATAGAGACTTATTTGTGGCATTGTTGTCTGGGACACAATTAAACAAGATCGTATATCCGCACTTTTGAAGAGTGGGTACTAGGACTGATTTGACTATTCAAATAAAGTCTACGAATCTAGTTTATTAGGTAAAGTACCTAAAACACTGTCTACTTGGTAATAGTGTAAGTGCCACCGATCTGTTAGCCCTATTCATGGTGAAGTTAGTGGGCCCATATCTAGCTAGACTGATGTGAACATGAATATTTCGTGACCTTAACGGATGTGGCATCACGTTATGGTTATGTGTTTCTTTTGAAGAACACAAATTGGAAACTTTAGAGTTTCGACACGAAATAGAAAAACAGATCGGCTATAGTATTATTACCCGCCACGGTAAGACCGTATTGGAAAATACTTAAGCGGTAAGTTTCATACGTACATGAAAGAGTACGGTATTCTTTCAAATGAGGACTCCTCCCGAGACACGTCAGTTAGACGGTGTGTCCGAACTAAAACCGAATTTTGTTGCACATGATAAGGTTTATCACGAGTCGCTCTGAGCTACCATTTCCTTCAACGGATATGTATCTACAGTGCAAAAACTTATTTAGAATAAGGTTCCATATAAATCTGTTTGACAGATATCATATAGGATATGAACAGGAAAGAAACAGGGTTTCTCATTCCTAATAATTTGGGTATGCCAGGCATAACGTTTGGATGATACCAAACTAAGGACCCAAATTGGATAAGTGCCAATTATAGGTTATCCTAAGGGAAACCATAAGTATAGTACTTATAAATCTCACATGAGTGAAGGGGTTATTTAGGGGGGTGAGCCGGTAACGCAGCGGAAGCGGTGAAAATCCGTTTTCAGATTTCAAAACTTTTTCTCGGATAAATTAAATAAACATATTTATTTAATATTCCAATAATCAAATTATGAAAATAAATTCAATAAAACAATTTTAAGTGAATTTACTGAAATACCCTTGCTTTGTATTTTTGTCCGTTTTAGTCCGAAATTGATCCAATCAATTTTGAATGATTCTAAATCATTTCTAAGATGAACTTATGATGTTCAAAACATCAAAACACCAAAGCAACCAAAATCCCCAATTTTCCTTATCTTGGCCGAATGCACCATTTGGTGCCCAAGTTGACCATTTGGTCATTTCATGCTTCTAAACTCATCCAAATGAAATCCAATCAACATGAAACTTTGCATGCATCATATACACACCCAAATGCTCAACATATATGAAAACCCCCAAATTTGGAATTAGTTAGAAACCCTAATTTTTCAATTTCCACAAATTGGACAAATTAGGCTAATTACATTAAATCAAATGTTTCAATCATCAATCTTTCATCCAATTCAAGTCTCAACACAATGAAACAACTCAAGATCAAATCTAGGTCATTTAAGATTGGGTCAACAACTCTAGAATAGCAACATGGTTTCCAAAACCTTAAAAGAATGTTTACAACTACACTAGTTACATACTTCCATCATCATACATGCTTTACAATTTCACCAAAGCTTCCATCAACAAAAACCACAAAGAACAAAGAAAGAAATAACCTAAAGATATCATATATTGAAGCCTAGATCCTAAGGAACAATTTCCTTACTAATAGTAAGTTGGAAAAAACTTACTAAAATCAAGCTTCCTTTGGATTTTCTTTCTTTCTCAAGCTTTCTTTAAGTTCCTTCAATGGTGTTTTGCTTTTGTGAAATGTGTATTAGGTTATACTAAATGAAAAGCAAATGAAAACAATTTATACTTGTCAAATTTTAGCCTTGGCCGAAATTCACATGCATAAAATTCAAGTTTTTTATTTCAATTTTCATTTCAAATGCATTTGGTCAACTTGCATAAATATCTTATAAACTACTTTATTAGATATTTATTTTGGTCAACAAATGCAACTAATGTCATTTACTTTAATTATCCTAATGTAAGATATTTATATTTTAATTAATTTAATCATTTAACAATTAAATAATTAATTAATTAATCAATACAAATATATTAAATATATGTATAATATTTACATTAAATATTAAAAACATATATTCATTTAGGAAATAAGTCAAATAACTCATTTTGACTATTAATTAATGTGTATTTAAATTAATCAAGTATTAAATGTAAATACACAATAATTAAGCAAATGACTATCTAGTCTCTTTAGCATGTATCTTGCGTTTAACCATTAAACGACTTTATAAATAATCAATATTATTTATTAATGTTGCTCTAGTGCTCTACGAGTATGTTTCATTATTGAGACTCCCTAGGTTCAGGTATATCCGTCACGAAATCAAATTTCAAGTCCATAATCTATCCACCCATAGATTATGACGATCACGGATAATCTCGCTGAATCATACAAGTCGAGGTCATGGCAAATGTATAATTCCTCCGTCACAGGTATCCGGATAAATCCCAGAGATATAGATGTAAACGTCAAATCTCTATCGGGATTATCCAGTCGACTATTCTATTAGCAATCTCAAAAAGAATGTTTAGAACTAGCTTCTAAACTTACCACGGGCCCATGGTTTTATCTGATTGCTAATCATATGGACTACCTATGCTCTGGTACACAGAACTGACGGATCCTATCTTGATACACATAGGACACCCTGAGGATCTATCTACACCCAACGAACAGGCGGAGGTCTGATCTAAATAGATCGGTGACGTGACTGCCATCTAAGTGTAGAAGATGTCTCATGTGCCCACAATGGCATCTCAAGTCTAAGAATCACAAGTGCTACTCAACCCAAGAAGATTCTTATTGACGCTGGTGTACCATCCATTAAGAATCTTCGGTGAGTCGTTCAATGTTATCCACTATAAACACCTACACGTCTATACTAGTCTCCAAGACTTATGGTTCATTGAGAAACCATTGGAATCATATATTCCAGTATACGACATGTACTGGTCTCAACGGGTTTACTACACTGACCAAGTAGTGTAAACCTTGACCAGGAACTGTCTGAGAATGACAACGTCATGATATGACTCAATGTCCGTTGCGACGCTTTTGCAACTGTATCATGACTAATCATTCTAGGGTCATTACGTCTTTACCATATAAAAGATTAGATTATATTATAGAAACTGCATATATTATTACTGATAATAACGTTTTACAGAAGTATTTAACAAAAATACAACCGGGAATTGGCGCTCTGAGCACCAACCCCTACAATGAGAACAATATGATTGTTGCTCACCATGCGGTTTTCCTAAGAGGAACACCGATATGCAGTGGTAAGTGGGAGGACAGTAAAACTCGATGAAAATCGGGGTAATACTGTTCAAGGCACGAAGTCCGTAATGGAACATAAATAGTTCATCAAGGATGAAACTAAACCATTAATCTTCAAATACACAAGAACCACGTAGATCGGAGAGAATCAGAAAACAACCTGGGGTATGGGTTTCTGATGTAACCCCTTAATGATGTAAATCTTATGGAGTTTTACCAACCGACTACGTACGAGGAAGTGATACAAGGTATCGACTCCCTTTTATGGCAAAGTGCCATGAGTCCAAAATGGATTCCATGTATAACAACTATGTTTGGATACTAGTTGTTGTACCGCAAGGCATTGTGCCTATTGGTACTGTAATCGTCTTCAAGGAAGACATACATGGATGGCAACAAACCAACGTACAAAGCTAGGCTTGTGACTGAAAAGGTATCGTTATCAACATTGTGTTAATAACGGTTCAACCTTTTATCTGTTGCCATAGTAAATCCATTTTGATGATGCTTGTTAATACTGCATATTTCATTTATGAAATGTGTCAGTTGTAGATCAAAATCGCTTTCCTGAAAAGGAAACCTCTTGGAGGATGCTTACAACATCCTGACGATTTTGTATAACCGACAAACAAGGTTTGCGGGTTATTCGATCCATGTTTGGATTGAAGCAAGCATAAGGTTCTTGGAACTGTCGTTTTGAAATAATCATAATGGTTTATGATTGACTCAAAACGAAATGATTCTTGTGAATATAAGGAGGTTAGTGGGAGAGCACTGATAATGAAATTCCCATAAAGCAATTGGTGAAAGCTTGGCTTTCATAGATATTCTTTCAATAGAAATTCTCCGTAGAATTCTGGGGAGTAACAACCTTTATTCAAGGAATAAAGATCTACTGGGATAGATTTGGAGTTGTTAACACTCTCTGGGAAATTGTACATTTAAAATGTACTTGATAGGGTGTCTCATACGCTTCGAGCATATGGAGTCACAATCGGGTCAATCCAAGTGATAGTCACTGGATTGAAGTTAAGAACATCTGTTAGTATCTTAGAGAACTAAAAATGTTGTCTTAAAACTATGGAGAAGGAGAACTTGAAGTGACTGGGATCACTGCTGCAAGTTTCCAAACAGTTAAATACTACGGTACTATAAAGTTTGAATAACGGGACAGTGAGCTGGAAATCTTCCGAGCAAGATACTGTTGCCGAATAAACAACAAATGCGGATTATTGCTGCAGCTGAGGCAGCAATAGAAGCCATTTGGATCGAAAATAAATCTAATTAGATTAGATATAGTTCTGTTAGCAGCTGAGCTAGGCGTCAGCACAGGCTAAGGAATTAAAGGTCTCATCGACGATCCAGATATATACTTCTATATCATCTGATTCGTTCGAATCATACATCGTGGCGATGTGATGATCGTGTAAATCGCGTCAGACGATTATCAAGCACATCCGCTGACGAAAACCTTTCCTCAGCAATTTGAGCGAACCGTACATAGTTCGGGTGTTAGACACTTGAGTGACTGGCTATGTGCCAAGTGGGAGATTGTTGGACAAAATGACCCATAGCGTCACTATTTGCACAGATCATTGTGTTGTTGTAGCAAATTAACTATGTGACAAGGAAATTGCACTCTCATCATTTGTGATTAGATCAACTTAGATATATAAATGAAGAGAGGTCCCTATGATTAGTTCCTGGATTGAGAATGATATGAGACAGTATCAGTCCACGAAGGATTAATCATTAAATATCCCTAGCCGGAGTATTATCGAGACTGGACATCGATAATGCGGAATAGGCTAGTATTGCACTTGTGCGCGTTGTGAGGGCACAATGACATAGTTCTCATATATATAAGTATTGGATACTTATGCAAGTGCGATAGGAGGTTGTGTTTCACCGATGGTACGGGAAACAGCTTCGCTCTGGATAGACCCATCGGAATCCCATTGGTATTATGACTATGTGTCTATGGGAGGCCGAAATCAAGGTAGGTGTGTATAGTCTTAACCTGAGACTTACATCGCTAATGCTTACGACAATCAATATACTTTAGTTGAGGTCGTCTAGGACTCTAACCGGTTCTGTGTACGCCAATGCCGGGTATATTGAGAATCGTAGTGTATTGGATGTGATGTCAAGACGGAAGTATCACTCCAGTCATAGTGGAGATGATGTCACGCAGGATATGGTATTAGTGCTCTTAAGTGCTGCGCCGCCATCGGGATATTATGACAAGGTCATGTATATCCGATTATAGAGACTAGTTACCAGACATCCGACATGTGCTTCATACGGGGCAGACACTTATCCAGCCCCAAGCCTAGCACGTGACTATCCGATACTGGGCCGATATGCACAATACAATAGTATACTACGCTTGATACAGATCTTAATATTCTTAGATGGATATGTCCGGAGAATTGGGTAGACTTGGTGCTTTGCTAGGAGTCGACCTTGTCTCGTAAATCGGTAGAACGTAGTACTTGGTACGTACGTGATTCGGATACTCCAACGACCGTATTTACTGCCAACTTATCCGGGGATCTCATGGGTCGCTTCCCGATAATCCACCGATGACGCACAACTCGCACTCTTGAATAATCTGGGATTATATAGAAGAGAGAGAAAATTAATCTAGGATTAATAACGGAGATATTTTATCTAGGATAAAATATCGTCTAGAGAGAGATAACGATTAATTTGGAATTAATCGGTAAATTAATATATTCGATATATTAAATGAAATTAGATTTCGACGCGGAATTAAAATTAGATTTTAATTCGGGCGAACGAATTAATTTAGAATTAATTCGTTAGCGACGTGAATAGTGAATTCGCTAGGCGTAATCATCTAATTACGACGCGATGGAAAAATCGTTAATTTAGAATTAGGGAACCCGAGCCCGAGTGTGATTGCAAGCGCATTCGTATTTCGAATTCGAGTGCGGCAACGCAAGTCGCATCAAGCGTCAAATCGATAGTCGCTTCAAGCGTCAAATCACTTGTCACTTTGAGTGATATGACTTGACAACTTGAAAGACTTGATATGACTTGATGGACATTGATATTGGAGTGTGGAACACTCAAGCTTATTACATTCAATTTCTTTGACTTTTTGAAAGTTAAATTAATTGGTAAATCATTTAATATTTTTGGAAAATATATAAACAAAATGATTTACAACTTTGGTAATAACTTAACACATTTCTCTTCTCTCATTTTTGCTCTCTTCTTCTCACGCCCAAAAGCTTAGAAGTTCACTGGTTTTGAACCAGAAATGGCGTGAATAGGGAAGCCAAGAGTTGGGTTTTCATGGTGAAAACCGCAAGTGTTAGCACACTACGAGTCTTGCGAAGGTGGTAGGGAGGTTCACCCATGAGCCGGGATCCGTTCGACGAGGCTTGGAGCTCCGTTTTCTCAGCTCAAAACTGAAATATTGAGGCAGTGGACTGCTGCAGTGGGCGTGTAAGGCAGTGAGCATTTTGGCATTGATTCGTCTCCAAATCGACTCAACCGACCGATGTAAGTATTCCGCTATCTTCGTTGGTGTATTCACGCATGTTTTCATGACTTGTATGATCTTGGGACCTAGATTAAATCCAACAGACCCATGGGGTGACCAGAGACATGTGTAGGCACATGGCGCCAAGGAGCACAATGAGGGTCTAACCCATCGGAACAGGAGTACCTCCACACATGCATACATACACATCGCATGCACACGTTTTTATTCTTCTATTTTTTTGTGTTCACAGGTCTCGAAGAAAAGAAGGAAAAGCGGAAAAATACAAGCAAGCCGAGAGCAACAAAACAATATCAACATTTTTCAGAAATGGATCCCCAGGGTTGAGGCCCACACATAATCATCAGTTTTGGGAATGAACCCTCAGGGTTGAGGCTCACGCTACCAGTAGTTTTTGAGAATGAATCCCAGGGGGCGAAGCCCACATTATTAGCGGTTGAAGAATTCCAGTGAAGTGAAAAAAAAGGAGAGACAGAAAGAGAAGTCCTTGATAGCTAAGCATATGTCCGGTGATGAAATTGTTTGCTGTAGGGTGAAACCTTAGAAACGATAAGTGCGAGATGTGCTCTTATCCGGTATTCTGAGTAGTTAATCTCGGCTAGACTCGCGAGCACTTGATTACGGAATCTTAGTAATAGAAGCCTGAGTAGTTGGCGAAATGACTAGTTGAAGAGATGGCGGATCAGTGAATGACCGTTTGCCTAGATGTCCATCCTGGTTTACTTATACTACGATATGTGATATGGTTGGAAACAAAGAAAAAAAGTCTCTGAAAAGAAAGGGAAAAATAGACCACCTATAACCGATAAGCATGAAGCTACCAATGGGCGAGTACTAGGACCACCATGAGGAGAAATGCTACCTTAAAGGGTAGGTGTGTCAAAAAAAGAGAAAAAAGAGAAAAAGAAAAAGAAAAAAAAGAAAAAGAAAATTCAAAATGAAAAGAAAGAAAGAAGACGAAAAAAAAACATATCATGTTGTAGTATAAGAAGTAATCGCAGAGTATGATCGAGACATCTCGGTTGGTTAGACCCACTGATCCAATTCTCCGAGACAAAATCATCGAATTGGCTTACTTAAGGATTAAGCTGCGAAGGAGCCTCGGCACACACACACTATGAGTCTAGTTCAGATCACTCATTCAGACGATCGGATTTGAGCGTATCAAGTACTTTGAAGGTTCTCTGGTTTCGACCCGAAACATCCTTTGAGGACGAAAATATGTATAGCTATTGGGATTATCTCGTGAGAAGTAGTATTTATGAAAGCAGCAAAAGAACAGAAAAATGGATCAAGTCAGGAGACGACCAGCCCACCCTTTTCTCATATAATACGGTTCGGAAATGGACCACTATCACATCAGACGCTGAAAATGGCACTCCGAAAATGGAGCATGGTTCGGAAATGTACCATTATCACATCAGACGCCAAAAATGGCACCCCGAAAATGGAGCATGGTTCAGAAATGGACCATTATCACATCAGACGCCAAAAATGGCACTCCAAAAATGGAGCATGGTTCGGAAATGGACCACTATCACACATCAGACGCCGAAAATGGCACTCTGAAAATGGAGCATGGTTCGGAAATGGACCACTATCACATCAAACGCCGAAAATGGCACTCCGAAAATGGAGCACGGTCCGGAAATGGACAACTATCACATCAGACGCCGAAAATGGCACTCCGAAAATGGAGCACGGTCCGAAAATGGACAACCATCAACGATGCCTCAAATGAGGTTTAGCATACCGAAAATGGCGCTTCAAAAATTGAGCACAGTTTGAAAATAGACAACCATCACATCAGTGACGCCTCAAAATGAGGTTTAGCATGCCGAAAATGGCGCACCAAAAATGGAGCACAGTTCAAAAATGGACCACCATCACATCAGCGACGCCTCAAAATGATGTTTAGCATGCCGAAAATGGCGCTCCAAAAATGGAGCACAGTTCGAAAATGAACAACCATCACATAGCGACGCTCAAAATGAAATTTAGCATGCCGAAAATGGAGCACAGTTCAAAAATGAACCACCATCACATCAGCGACGCCTCAAAATGAGGTTTAGCACGCCGAAAATGTCGCTCCGAAAATGGAGCACGGTTCGGAAATGGACCACAATCTCAACTAAGTAACGGTTCGGAAATGGACCAACTCTCATCAGTTCAGTTCGGTAGTGATTCCTAAAGATCACAACATCTTGCAGGGATGAACCTCAGGGGTCGCAGCACATCACCACTAGATCAACTTAGCTTGAAACATCGAGCAACAGGCAAGTCAAGCAGCAGCTGGCGAGCCAGGTAAGTAAAAATACATTGCATAATTTTGATAGGATTGTCACTGTCACACACTGCACAAGTCCCATCAAAGTGGGGGTGACTATAGGCACTGCATTTCTGCATATAAGTCCCGATGATGAGTCTCACATGGAGACACTACCTCTTTAAGTTGTGGAAGTCGCGGGAAACGGATGTCGGAAGGGAAGAGTCAGAAATTGACACCTTTTTGGATTTAATTCGTTTGTTTAGCTTCGGGTTTGCTCGTTAAGCCTCTGTTTTAAACTTATCCTTAGCCCAAAACCCCCGCAAGTCACACACCAAGCTCATACATCACCAAACCACACAATCACGCCCACCAAAACAAACCAAACTCACGCCCAAATAGACCAAACCCCACGCCCAAAGCTTCCAAAAATATCAAACTCACACATTAAACACATGTTAAAATCTCATAAATCACTTTCCTAATTGAATTAAATCACATGCCTAAACTAAATAAAATCAAATCAAATCCCATAAATTATCTTCCTAATTAAATTAAATCACATGCCTAAATTAAATAAAATCAAATCAAATCTCATAAATCACCTTCCCTAATTAAATCAAATCAAATCAAATCAAATCACCTCCCTAAATTAAAGAGATCATTTCTTTGTGACACACTAATTAGAGATTTCCCCTATAATTACAGTATTCATTTCCTTCCCGTATAAGGACAACCCCAACCCTCTCCTATAAAAAGAGATGCAAGCCAAACCATTTTCCCCTTGGAGCTCACTTCCCACTCCCCACAACTTTCCATCTCTCTCTGCTAACTCCCCAACTCGTCTCTCTCTCCAAAGCCAACAAAACAATAAACCCTAATAGCACTAACGCCATATTCTCTCTCTCATTAAACGGCCACCATCACGCCACTTATTTTCTCTCACTCAACACATCTCACCACTCAACCGACAACCCAAGCCACGTGAAGACACAAAAACACAACAAGCTAAACCCTATTCTCTCACCTCTCTCCTCTCAATACACTCGGCAATCACCCACAAGCCCTAACTACTCACGCCTCTCAAGCAAGCAACAAACCATATTAACGGCACCATTGAAACTAAAGCCACCTAACGTCCTTACTCTAACCGATAAAGACTTCCCTTCTGTGGGACACAGGAATCTGGGCGACGCATGCCGTCCCGGGCTCGCGGCCCGGTTGGGAGTACGGAGTAGCCACGGGGGACTAAACCGGAGAATAATGGAGTCGCCACCCGGTGTGAACTGGGAAAATGAGATTTATGGCCGCACTCACCCCTCGCAAGGGAAGACCTCAAACCGTTGGGTTCGGAATGGTCCCTTACTTATGTCACTTGTAATGAAAGGATTTGTGTAATAATTTAATCAAGCTTAAGTAACACTTATTTCCAAGAGTATCATGCTTCTAAATCCATATGCACAAAATAAAACTTACACCTGAATTTACATATATTTCACATCTAAGATTGCATGCTTGAAAATACATCAAAGTAGCAACGAACATACGACTTCATTGGCATATTGTATTAAAAAAAACACAAGCACACACATTAACCACACAAGCACACATGTGAGCACTTTTCCAAGTGGTACGTGGAATTGTATCCCAAGTACAGACCGCACTACCGTCCATTCGGAATCGGCTACGGAATTTATGTCTGGGTTTCCATCCGATATACCACGAGAAATAATACTCAAATGCTATCATGACATGGATATATGAATTGTAGTACGTTAAACACATTGTACTCATACATGTGAGGAATACAATGAATGATACCTACACAATCTTGCGTAACACAGAGAAGCAATCAGATTCATCATACGAAGGGATAGCTACTAGGAACAATTATGTATGAAATCTGATGAAAAAGATTCAGTTCAGTGGGTGCATGTCGCGTAGCTTTCGAGAACGCGTTCGAATGGTAAACAGAAGGTTCGCGTTCGTATAGCATTCGAGAACGCGTTCGAACGGAGCCAGACCTGATGCATGAAAGACTAAAAAAATGTGTGCGCGTTCGCGTAGCGTTTAAGAACGCGTTCGAACGGTAAACCGAAGGTTCACGTTCGTGTGGCGTTCGAGAACACGTTCAAATGGAACCAAACCTGATGCATGATGAAACTAAGAAAATGCGTGCGCGTTCGCGTAACGTTTGAGAACGCATTCGAACGGTAAACAAAAGGTTCACGTTCGTGTGGCATTCGAGAACGCGTTCGAACAGAACCAGACCTGATGCATGCAACACATTCACAGACAAACAAATCCACAATGTAGGACCTCACGTATCTGATTGAACTCATCTCGCATCCAATCGAGTACACACCAATCGGCGTGGTAAAGCATCGTGGTAAATGATTTTAACCCCTCCAAATAAGGGACCTTTCATCGCACTCACTAAGCCCATGCGCTCAATTGAATCATGCATACAAAGAATTGAAAACAATAATATCGAACTTAGTATGCCCGATTAAACGTATCTTGCATTCAACCGAACACACATCAACCGGTGCGGCAAAGCATCGTGGTAAATGACTTTAACCCCTCCAAGTAGGGGACCTTTCATCGCACTTACTAAGCCCATGCGCTCGATTGAATCACGCATACAAAAGTAACATGCAGAATTCAAATGACGAAAAATAAATAAATCAAAGCAATATAAGACAAAAGAAAGTGTCATTTACTCAAGCGGTACGTGGAGTTGTATCCCGAGTACAGATCATACTACCGTCCATTCAGAATCGGCTATGAAATTTATGTCCGGGTTTCCATCCGATATACCGCGAGAGTTGACACATCTTTTGTTTTATTCCAAAGCCACAACATACCATATCTCATAATCCATGCATATTTATCTACTCAAGGGCCACAACATGCATTTCAACACAACAATCATGCAAGCAATATTCAATAAATAATACAAATAAAACAGAAAATGAATGTGGAAAATACCCTCAGGTCTAACCTTTTATGTCGACTTTCGAACTCGCGTTTCACGGCTGTTGGAAGGGCTATCACACCGCTACTTCTCCGGTTCACTGGTTTAGCGTCTCGGCTCACTGTTTTGCTATTTTGCTTGCTGTTTGGCCTCCATTTTGCTGTTTTTTGGCCTCCACTTTGCTACTGTTTCCTCTGTATTTCTGCTTGCTGTTCAGGTCACTGCTTTGGTGTTTTAATGGACTGTTTTGGGTGTTTTTTTGAAGGCTTTTAGTGCAGTTTTTTAGTTACTGTTTTAAGGATTAAAAGTACAGTTTTTTTAGTTACTGGGTTAGGTGATTTAGGGGCTGTTTTGGGGTATTTTTGCTGCTGTTTTAAGGTGATTTCGGGCTACTATTTTAAGGTCGTTTTGCTGCTGTTTTGGGCGTGTATGGATGCTGTATGGAAGTATGATTTTTGGTGATTAGGGGAAGGAGATGAAGAGAATTTTTGTGTTATTTCTTTGTAGTATGTGTGAACTTGAGAGAATGGAGAGTGGACAGAATTTTTGGCTTCTTTTTGCTTTTGAAAAACGTGAACTAGAGAGAGAGAGGAGGCTTTGGGTGGTGGTTGTTTATATAGAGAATGGCTAGGGCTTCACCTTGTCTCACAAGGAATAGGATCTTGGTTTCTAATTTAGGCTTCTCAAGAAAGGCATGCACAAAATTGAGGGGGGACAAAATATTATAAATTAAGAAGTTACAAGATTAGATTGATGTTGATTAGGAAGTCAAATATTTTAGATTGGTAAATATATTATTTAGTTAGGAATGATTATATTTGATTAGTTTATATTAGGCATATACTTATTATGTTTGGTAAATATTTTATTTATTTTGGTAGGGGATTATTTAGATTTTATTTGTTTTATTTAATTTGGTATATGACTTAATTAATTATTTTATTTAATTACATTATCTAATTAATATTTAACTTAATATTAATTAATTTGGGTGTGTTTTAAGTGGACTAAATGGGCTTGGGTCATGAGGCTAACAGCAAAACCAAAAATACCGATACCGTTCGAACGCCAATTCGAACGCGACACGAACGCTCGCAATCTACCTGACGTTCGAACGCGTTTAAGAACGAAACACGAACGAAAATAGTGAACATGTAAAACGACTCTGATAGCATACTCATCCTGAATTTCCCCTTCCGATATCCGTTTCTCGCGACTTCCGTGACTTAAAAGGTAGTGCCTCCAACTGAGACTCATCATCGGGTTTCACATGCAAAAATGAAATGCCTACAGTCACCCCCACTTTGATGGGACTTGTGCAGTGTGTGACTTTGAACAATCCTATCAAAGTTATGCAATGCATTTTCACTTACCTGGCTCGTCTGCTGCCTCGAGCTGAGTTGGTGCTGCGGTGGACCTCGATCCTGGGACGCGTCCCCAAAACTGCTGACGATGTGGGCCTCGCCCTCAAGCTGATATGGGCTTCGCCCCTCCAAGCTGATATGGTGTGGAGCATCGCTCCCAAGCCGATATGGGCCTCGCCCCCAAGCTGGCATGGGCCTCGCCCTAAGATTCATTCCTGGATTCATTCCAAAATTCTGACGGTGCGGGCTAGGATTCATTCCAAAAAATACTGATGATGTGGGCCTCAACTTTAGGATTCATTCCTAGATTCCTTCCTGGATTCATTCCTAAACTCTGATGGTGTGGGCCCCGACCCTAGGATTCATTCCAAAATTCTGACAATGTGGGCCTCGGCCCTGGGATTCATTCCAAAACTCTACTGATGTGGGCCTCGGCCCTGGGATTCATTCACGGATTCCTTCCAAAATTCTGCTGACGTGGGCCTCGACCCTGGGATCCATTCCCGGATTCATTCCTGGATTCATTCCAAAATTCTGATAGATTCATTCCTTGGATTCGTTCCAAAATTCTGAGAGATTCGTTCCAAATTCTGAGAGATTCATTCCCTGGATTCATTCCAAATTCTGAGAGATTCATTCCCTGGATTCGTTCCAAATTCTGAGAGATTCATTCCCTGGATTCATTCCAAATTCTGAGAGATTCATTCCCTGGATTCATTCCAAGTTCTAAGAGATTCATTCCCTGGATTCGTTCCAAATTCTGAGAGATTCATTCCCTGGATTCGTTCCTGAAACTGTACTGTTGCTGTTTCTGACTAGCTTGCCTTTTCTGCTTTCTCTCTTTCTTTCTTCGAAACCTGTTAACATAAAACAAAACAAACACAAAATGATGCAAAATGTGTTACGTGTATGCATGTATGCATGAGTTTCCTATCCCGTTGGGTTAGGTCTTCGGTCAATTCCCTTAGTGACAGCTCGGTCTTCTCTTCCTTAGGCAAAGTACTACTGCTTCAATCTGTCTACATTAATTGGTTCTGTGAACTCATTTCCTTTCCAAGTCTAACAGTCTCACTGTCTTCATTTCCCAATTATGAATGGCCAACTTATCTTTTCTGCTTGCTTCTTCTGAGGATTCCCTACGTTCTGAGTATCATAGTACCAAGATTGAATGCTTTTGTCACATGCACTCATGTTGCAAGTTGAGAAGTGGAGATTCAGGAAAGTAAGCGAAATGAACTTCTTTATTATTGTTGAGAAAAGGTTCGAACAAGCAAACAAAATCAATGTCTTTATTAAAAATGCAAGATAAACTTGGAGAAACAGCAGTGCCTTCTTCCTCAGCCTCTGGTTCTTCGTTGTTATTATCCTTTATCCCCATGTGAGAAGCTTGGTGGTTGAGGATTTGGAGGACAAAGGTTTCAGGCAAGCCAAAGTTGATCATGGTGGTGGGACGGAGTGGTAATTTGGTAGAGGATTCCTGTGTGTGCTGGGTTGCTCTCTTTCTGGGTCAGGTATTTTGTGGGTGTCAATTAGGTCTTGGATCTCATGCCTAAGGCGGGGGCAGTTGTCAGTTTCGTGACCCTTTTGCTGGTGAAAATAACAGAATAAGTTCAAGTTAGGTAGTGCGGCACAGGGGGGGAGTGGTTTAGGTTCCAAGGGTTTCAGGAGTCCTTGCATCTTCAATTTCTCAAACACCTTTGATAGAGGTCCACCCAAGTTGGAGAGAAACTTCTGTTCCTGATGCAGTGACCTCAGCACTGGAAGACTTGGCTTCAGGATGTCCCCCAAAATTCCTTCTATTCTGGCCATAAAACTTTCTGTTTTCAGCCTCTTTTTCCTCCATATCCATGACAGTTTCCCTCAACTGTCGGAAATCCGCAATCATTGAAGTCATCCTCCTCAACTTGCCATAGATCGAGGGCTTAGTGCCCTTGATGATCATTTTAATCTGGTCCTTCTCAGAGAGCCGAGTCTGCATTTTCATAAGCTGGCTTCTCCAGCGGTCTACATACTCTTTGAAGCTTTCTTCTGGCTTCTGCTTAGTGTTCTCCAAATCAAAAGTGACAAATCAATCTCTAAGTCTGTAACATACTGTTTCAGAAAAGCATCAGCTAGTTCCTTCCAATCTTCCTTAACCTTCTTCTTAAGGCTATGATACCAAACCACAGGTGCCCCCTCGAGTGACATCCCAAACATCTTTTGGACTTGGCGCTGTGATAGGCCCATTGAACTCATGATGAGACATATTGCTGCAGATGGACCCTCGGGTCTCCATTCCCATTAAACTTGGCCATGTCGGGCATTTTAAACTGAGCTGGCAGCTGTTCTCGAAGGTCATTGCCTCATAATCTAACAACTCTTCATGTTTACCCCTCATTTTGCGGGTAAATGTTTCCACCTGATCCCGGAGCCTCTGAAATTCTGCCTGAGACCCAATCACTCTGCCTGTTGCATACTCTGCCATATCATCATCAAAAGTGGGGATATCATCCCCCAACCCATTCGGAGGCTCTCACGTCTTACATTCTCAGAATTTCCCCCAGCACGGGGCACAACCATATTTTCATGGCAGTAGTCAAGGCTTGCAACTGTTCGGTAATCTTGGCGAAACATTTTCTAACTGATCTATCCGGGATACCTCATTATCGGATGTACTCATATCTGTTACCGGTCTTTTAGTGAGTCTTCTCTCTTCCCTAACCCAACGGGAATCTATGATGTCTTTTTGAGACATAGAGGGTGTAACAGGATATATGTATGTATGAGGTGCATGAGATGCATGTAACATATAGAACATACTAAATCGATTAAAATTTTCAAACAAATCGCCCCATTATCATTTTAGAAGCCTTTGGGCTAAATGTCATATGAGTGAACTCGTCCCAGTTTAAATGGCCCAACGAGTTCACATCTCATGGCAATGAGCCCAACTAAATCCAAATGGTAATGTTCCGAACACAAACACAAAATGGCCCATCAACATTTAGAAGCCTTTGGCCCAATCGTCATAAGGTACGTTCTTGTCCCAGTTTAAATGGCCCAACAAGCCCATATCCCATGACAAATGGTCCAAATGGATCCAAACGGCGATGTTCCCAAACACAAGCATAAAAGAAATAATGCAAACATAAAAACAATATTTCTACAGAATGGCCCATCAACATTTCAGAAGCTTTGGGCCCAATGGTCATAAGGTACGAACTCCCCCAGTTTAAATGGCCCAGCAAGTCCGCATTTCTGAAAATGGTCCAACTGCATCCAAATGAGGATGGTCCACAAGCACATACTCAAGGAAATAATTGTTACTTTAACCATACAATCTTGGTCTATGGGTGGGTTCACAAGAGTGTAGACAAAGGCTCTCATCGGCGAAGGATGGCCCACAACTAGGTCTCCCCAATCAAGGGTTCGAGCGACCAAGTGAACACACCCTTTTTTATACACTAAGGTACGTGCCAATGAGCTATGGTGTGTGACTGACTGTCAAATGGATTTCCCGTTGTAGATTTCCGAGAGGGAGGGTGGAGCGAGCCTCACTTAAATACCCAAGCCTCTTAGGCTCTTATCACTTGGTGTCAAGAATAAACAACGAGTCCTCCAAATTAGTCCATCACAATAGGCTACGAGTAGATGGCTATCTATGTGCCTTCACAGCTTTTCCTTCTAGAAAGGTAGTGAGTGAAGGAAGACACCAAACCATTACCTAGCCTCAAAATGCCTTTGACTAAACCCCATTTTATCCACTATAGACACGGTCAATTAAAACATAAATCCAAACATTATAAGACAATATTTCGGGGCCGATTCTCTATCCCCAGTGGAGTCGCTAGACTGTGGGACACAGGAATCTGGGCGACGCATGCCGTCCCGGGCTCGCAGCCCGGTTGGGAGTACGGAGTAGCCACGGGGGACTAAACCGGAGAATAATGGAGTCGCACCCAGTGTGAACCGAGAGAAATGAGATTTAAGGCCGCACTCACCCCTCACAAGGGAAGACCTCAAACCGTTGGGTTCGGAATGGTCCCTTACTTATGTCACTTGTAATGAAAGGATTTGTGTAATAATTAATCAAGCTTAAGTAACATTTATTTCCAAGAGTATCATGCTTCTAAATCCATATGCACAAAAATAAAACTTACACCTGAATTTACATATATTTCACATCTAAGATTGCATGCTTGAAAATACATCAAAGTAGCAACGAACATACGACTTCATTGGCATATTGTATTCAAAAAAACACAAGCACACACATTAACCACACAAGCACATATGTGAGCACTTTTCCAAGTGGTACGTGGAATTGTATCCCAAGTACAGACCGCACTACCGTCCATTCGGAATCGGCTACGAAATTTATGTCTGGGTTTCCATCCGATATACCACGAAAAATAATACTCAAATGCTATCATGACATGGATATATGAAATGTAGTACGTTAAACACATTGTACTCATACATGTGAGGAATAATAAAGATGAATGATACCTACACAATCTTGCGTAAACAGAGAAGAAGCAATCAGATTCATCATACGAAGGGATAACTACTAGGACAATTATGTATGAAATCTGAAGAAAATGACTCAGTTCAGTGGGTGCACATTCGCGTAGCGTTCGAGAACGCGTTCCAACAGTAAACAGAAGGTTCGCGTTCGTATAGCGTTCGAGACGCGTTCGAACGGAGCCAGACCTGATGCATGAAACACTAAAAAAATGCGTGCGCATTCGCTTAGCGTTTGAGAACGCGTTCGAACGGTAAACATAAGGTTCACATTCGTGTGGCGTTCGAGAACGCGTTCGAACGGAACCAGACCTGATGCATGATGAAACTAAGAAAATGCGTGCGCGTTCGCGTAGCATTTGAAAACACGTTTGAATGGTAAACAGAAGGTTCACGTTTGTGTGGCGTTCGAGAACGCGTTCGAACAAAACCAGACCCGATGCATGCAACACATTCACAGACAAAAAAATCCACAATGTGGGACCTCACGTATCCGATTGTACTCATCTCGCATCCAATCGAGTATACACCAATCGGCACGGCAAAGCATCGTGGTAAATGATTTTAACCCCTCCAAATAGGGGACCTTTCATCGCACTTACTAAGCCCATGCGCTCAATTGAATCATGCATACAAAGAATTAAAAACAATAATATCAAACTTAGTATGCCCGATTGAACGTATCTTGCATTCAACCGAACACACATCAACCGGTGCGGCAAAGCATCATGGTAAAGGATTTTAACCCCTCCAAGTAGGGGACCTTTCATCGCACTTACTAAGCCATGCGCTCGATTGAATCAAGCATACAAAAGTAACATGCAGAATTCAAATGACGAAAAATAAATAAATCAAAGCAATATAAGACAAAAGAAAGTGTCATTTACTCAAGCGGTACGTGGAGTTGTATCCCGAGTACAGATCATACTACCGTCCATTCGGAATTGGCTATGAAATTTATGTCCGGGTTTCCATCCGATATACCGCGAGAGTTGACAGATCTTTCATTTTATTCCAAAGCCACAACATACCATATCTCATAATCCATGCATATTTATCTACTCAAGGGCCACAACATGCATTTCAACACAACAATCATGCAAGCAATATTCAATAAATAATACAAATAAAACAGAAAATGAATGTGGAAAATACCCTCAGGTCTAACCTTTTATGTCGACTTTCGAACTCGCGTTTCACGGTCGTTGGAAGGGCTATCACACCGCTACTTCTCTGGTTCACTGGTTTAGCGTCTCGGCTCACTATTTTGTTGTTTTGCTTGCTGTTTGGCCTCCGTTTTGCTGTTGTTTGGCCTCCACTTTGCTACTGTTTCCTCTGTATTTCTGCTTGCAGTTCAGGTCACTGCTTTGGTGTTTTAATTGACTGTTTTGGGTGTTTTTTTGAAGGCTTTAAGTGCATTTTTGTAGTTACTGTTTTAAGGATTAAAAGTACAGTTTTTTTAGTTACTGGTTTAGGTGATTTAGGGGCTGTTTCGGGCTACTGTTTTAAGGTCGTTTTGCTGCTGTTTTGGGCGTGTATGGCTGCTGTATGGAAGTATGATTTTCGGTGATTAGGGGAAGGAGATGAAGAGAATTTTTGTGTTATTTCTTTGTAGTATGTGTGAACTTGAGAGAATGGAGAGTGGACAGAATTTTTGGCTTCTTTTTGCTTGTGAAAAACATGAACTAGAGAGAGAGAGGAGGCTTTGGGTGGTGGTTGTTTATATAGAGAATGGCTAGGGCTTCACCTTGTCTCACAAGGAATAGGATCTTGGTTTCTAATTTAGGCTTCTCAAGAAAGGCATGCACAAGATTGAGGGGGGACAAAATATTATAAATTAGGAAGTTACAAGATTAGATTGGTGTTGATTAGGAAATCAAATATTTTAGATTGGTAAATATATTATTTAGTTAGGAATGATTATATTTTGATTAGTTTATATTAGGCATATACTTATTTTATGTTTGGTAATATTTTATTTATTTTGGTAGGGGATTATTTAGTTTTATTTGTTTTATTTAATTTGGTATATGACTTAATTATTTATTTTATTTAACTTACATTCTCTAACTTAATATTTAACTTAATATTTAATTTAATTTGGGTGTGTTTTAAGTGGGCTAAATGGGCTTGGGTCGTGAGGCTAACAGCAAAACCAGAAATACTGATACCGTTCGAACGCCAAGTCGAACGCGACACGACCGCCCGTAATCTGCCTGACGTTCGAACGCGTTTAAGAACGCAGCACGAACGAAAACAGTGAACATGTGAAACGACTCTGATAGCATACTCATCCTGAATTTCCCCTTCCGATATCCATTTCTCGCGACTTCCGTGACTTAAAAGGTAGTGCCTCCAACTGAGACTCATCATCGGGTTTCACATGCAAAAATGAAATGCCTACACCTTCACCAACCAAAACAAAACTCATGCAGCCAACACGTCTATGATCTTCACGTTCAATACACACGTGAAGACCTGCAGCCAACCAAGCCCCCCCACTAAACACCATAACAAGACTCATGCAGCCAACACGTCCATAGTCTTCACATTCAACACACGCGTGAAGACCAGCCACCCATAAACCCTCATCAGCCAAGAGATCTCACGCCATACAGTCCACAAAATAACAGCAAAACATTAGCCTTTACCACCCTGACCTGCACCCAAAAATATCCACTGAAATAGTCCACAAAAACTACACTCCACAACCCAAAAACAGCAGCCCAATTAGCCATATACTCACGCAAACCGCAGCCTTAAAATCCCCCAAACCACTACAAAAACTGCACCCCTGAAACCCCTCAATTCACCGAAAAATAGTCCCTGAAAAAATTGTACTTTTAAACCCACAAACCAATCCAAAAAACTGCACGTCCACCGCATAAAACATAGCAAAACAGCAGCCCAAACAGCGAGGCAACGAAGGAAAACAACGAACCAGTAAATCGGAAAAGTTACGGAGCATCAATCATTCCGACAACCGCGTAACGCACTTCCAAGAGACGACTTAAGAGGTTAGACCTGAGGGCACCCTTTTATTTACTCTCATTTTTTTTTGTTATTTATTATTATTTCTTCGCATGAGTATTGTTGGTTAATGTATGCTATGGCTATTGGATGAATGGAATATGTGTTATCTCTGGCGGTATATCAGATGGAAACCCAGACATAAATTCCGTAGCCGAATTCGAATGGACGGTAGTGCGGTCTGTACTTGGGATACAACGCCACGTACCGCTTGAGACATGCACATATTTCTCTTCATCTAATCTTGTGTTTATCTATTGTTTAGTTGTTTAGTATGTGATTTTTATGTATGATTTAGTTGTTTAGGCATATTATCTCCAGTATGATTTAGTTATTTCTTTCGCATTAGGAACTTAATTATATCTCTTCTATGTTTATGTTTAGATTATTATTCATTGATATTGTCATGTTTATCAATTTAATGCGTTCATGAGATTGTGTGCTTGCCATTATTTCGACTTACTTTTATGCATGCAAACTTAGATATAGAATATACAAACTTAGATATAGGTTGTATGCGAACTTAGATGTAGGTTATTGTTGCGTAGACTTGTTAGATTATTGCACAAATCCTTTATTATTAGCAAGTGGCATAAGTAAGGGACCATTCCGAACCCAACAGTTTGAGGTCTTCCCTTGAGGGGTGAGTGCGGCCTTAAATCATTTTTCCCAGTTCACACTGGGTGGCGACTCCATTTTATTTCTCCGGTTTAGTTCCCCCGTGGGCTACTCGTACTCCCAACCGGGCCGCGAGCCTGGAACAGCGTCTCCGATTTCTGTGTCCTACAGTCTGGTGACTCCACTGGGGAAAGAGAATCGGCCCCGAAATAATGCCTTGTAATATTTGTGATTTTTGTTTTAGTTAACCGTGTCTACCGTGGGTTGAAGGGGTTTAATCAAAGGCACTATTAGAGCTAGGTAATGGTTTGGTGTCTTCCTTCATTCACTACCTTTCTATAAGGAAAAGCTGTGAAGGCACCTAGATATCATTTACCCATAGCTCACTGTGACAGACTAATTTGGATGACTTGTTGTTTATTCCTGTCACCAAGGCGATAAGAGCCTAAGAGGCTTGGGTATTTAAGAGAGTTCGCTCCACCCTCCCTCTGGGGAATCTACAATAGGAAATCCATTTGATAGTCAGTCACGCACTATAACTCGTTGGTACGTACCTTACGGTATAAAAAAGGTGCGCTCACTTGGTCGCTCGAAACCTTGAGTGAGGAGTCCTAGTTGTGGGCAATCATTCGTCAGCGGGAGCCTTTGTCTACACCTCTATAAACTCACATGTGAACCGTAGTTGTATAATAAATAGAAATTATCTCTTTATGCTTGCGTTTAGGACCATCGTCATTTGGATTCAGATGGACTTTTTGTCATGAGGTATGGGCTTGTTGGGCCATTTAAACTGGGACGAGTCCATGCTTTATGGAAGTTGGGCCAAAAGCTTCTGAAATGCCAATGGGCCATCTTATGTTTAGGCCCCTTGTCATTTGAAATTGTTTAGCCATGTTATCGTAAAAGTGTAAACTTGTTGGTCCTTTTCAACTGGGATAAGTTTGCACCGCGCAATAGTATGATTGAATGCTTTAAAATGATAATGGGCCGACTTACGCATTCCATGCATCGTACGCATACATGCTGACTCAGGGTTTTAAAAGACATCATAGATATCCGTTGGGTTAGGGAAGAGGGAAGACTCATCAAAAAGCCATTAGCGAACATGAGCGAATCAGTTAACGAATGATCTCGTATGGATCAGCTGGAAGCTAATCTCACTAAGGTTACCGGGCAACTGCAAGCGTTGACCACCGCTGTGGCCAGTATGGTTGTGCCCCACACTGGGGGAGACTCTGAGAATGATAGGCGTGAGGAACCTCCGAACAGGTTGAGTGATGAAATCATTGTTTTTTATGATGACATGGCTGAGTATGCCGCGAGAAGAGAACCAAATGGCAAACGCGTTGGCTACACTAGCCGCAACTTGGGAAAATCCAGAGAAGTTAGTGATGAGACCTTTAGTGTTGATAACGGCAAACAGACCTATCTACGAGATAGAAAAGGTCTTGGAAGTAGAGATCGACGATGGGAAACTGTGGTACTATGATATTCAGCGATACTTAGAACTATGGGAACTTCCGAAAGAAGCAAGCAGAAAAGACAGGATAGCCATTCAGAAATTGGCTTCCCAGTATGTGAGTTTGAAGAGAGAACTATACAAGAGGCAAGCGAATGGCATTCATTTGAAGTGCTTAAGAAAAGAAGAGGCTCAGAATGTAATGGAAGAAGTACATGCCGGAGTATGTGGACCGCACATGAATGGGTTGAATTTGTCCCGCAAGATAGTAAGACAAGGTTTTTACTGGTCGACCATG
The DNA here is from genome assembly GCA_019454045.1 of Zanthoxylum bungeanum. Classification (NCBI taxonomy): domain Eukaryota; kingdom Viridiplantae; phylum Streptophyta; class Magnoliopsida; order Sapindales; family Rutaceae; genus Zanthoxylum; species Zanthoxylum bungeanum. The sequence continues at coordinate 35,317 of SKCR01044040.1, forward strand.
GAAGTCGACTACCGAAGCTGGTAAAACATTGTCATGATTGCCAAGCACACGGTAACTTAAACCATTTTCCGCACACGGAGTTGCACGGACTGTCAGAGCCATGACCTTTCTCAGCATGGGGAATTGATATGATCGGAGAAATTCGACCACACGCATCGAACAGATATCGCTTCATAGTAGTGGTAGTAGACTACTTTTCAAAATGGGTGGAAGCCGAGTCGTTTCGCAACGTTACAGCAAAGCAGATGGCAAAGTTCATAGCCCGGAACCTCATATGTCAATATGGAATGCCGCATCATGTAGTAACGGACAACAGAGTTCAGTTTCAAGGAGAAACAAAGGCAATGCTACAGAAGTATGGGATATGACATCACAAGTCATCATCTTACAGACCACAGGCAAATGGGGCTGTCGAGGCAGCCAACAAGACGATAAAGAGGATGCTAGCCAAAATGACAGAGAACTATAATGATTGGGCTGATAAGCTACCATACGCCATGTGGGGATACAGAACTTCTGTGAGAACAGTAACGAGAGCCACGCCTTACTATTTGGTCTATGGAATGGAAGCAGTACTGCCGGTGGAAGTTGAGATACAGTCTATACGAGTATTAGAAGAAACAAAGTTACCTGAACATGAATGGGCCTCGCAGAGATTTGAACAGTTAACACTGCTGGATGAGAAGAGAATGAAGTCCTTAAATAACATGCAGATATACCAGAAGAGGTTGGCTCGAGCATTCAACAAGAAGGTGCGACCTACCACGATCAGAAAGGGTGATATGGTGCTTAAGCAGTCGAAGCCGTCGAAGACAGACCCGAGAGAAAAATTCAGACCCAACTGGGAAGGACCCTACATAGTCTAAAATGTAATGGGAAATGGGGCAGTAAGACTGTCAGATTTGGAAGGGAACGAGTTCACTGAGCCGATCAACGTGGATAAATTGAAGTTGAAGTAATATTTTGCCTGAGGAAGAGAAGACCGAGCGATCACCAAGGGAATTGGCGGAAGACCTAACCTAACGGAATAGGAAATTCACCCATGCATGCATACACGTAAAGTACTTGCAATTTTTGTGTTTGTTCTATGTTTGCAGGTTTCAAACAAAAGAGAACTGAACAATCACCAGAAAAGAAATGGGAGGAGGAAACTATAAGCAGACCCAGGGGCGACCAGAGACATGCGTAGGCACATGGCACCAAGGAGCACAATGAGGGTCTAACCCATCTGGAACATGGAGTACCTCCACACATGCATACATACACATCACATGCATGCGTTTTTATTCTGTTGTTTTGTTTGTGTTCACAGGTCTCGAAGAAAATAAGGAAAAGCGGCAAAATACAAGCAAGCCGAGAGCAACAAAACAGTATCAACAGTTTTCAGAAATGGATCCCCAGGGTTGAGGCCCACACATAATCATCAGTTTTGGGAATAAACCCTCGGGGTTGAGGCTCGCGCTACGAGCAGTTTTTGAGAATGAATCCCAGGGGGCGAAGCCCACATTATTAGCGGTTGAAGAATTCCAGTGAAGGTGAAAAAAAAAGGGAGAGAGAGTTAGAAGTCCTTGATAGCTAAGCATATGTCCGGTGATGAAATTGCTTGATGTAGGGTGAAACCTTAGAAATGAAGTGCGAGATGTGATCTCATTCGGTATTCTGAGTAGTTGATCTCGGCTAGACTCGCGAGCACTTGATTACGGGATCTTAGCAATAGAAGCCTGAGTAGTTGGCGAAATGACTAGTTGAAGAGATGGCGGATAAGTGAATGACTGTTTGCCTAGATGTCCATCCTGGTTTACTTATGCTACAATATGTGATATGGTTGGAAACAAAGAAAAAAAGTCTCTTAAAAGAAAAGGAAAAATAGACCACCTATAACCGATAAGCATGAAGCTACCCATGGGCGAGTACTAGGACCACCATGAGGAGAAATGCTACCTTAAAGGGTAGGTGTGTCGAAAAAAGAGAAAAAGAAAAAAAAAAGAAAAAAAAAATTCAAAATGAAAAGAAAGAAAGAGACGAAAGAAAAAAAAACATCTCATGTTGAGTACAAGGAAGTAATCACAGAGTATGATCGAGACATCTCGGTTAGTTAGACCCACTGATCCAATTCTACGAGATAAAATCATCGAATTGGCTTACTTAAGGATTAAGCTACGAAGGAGCCTCGGCACACACACACACTAGGAGTCTAGTTCAGATCACTCATTCAGACGATCGAATTTGAGCGTATCAAGTACTTTGAAGGTTCTCTGGTTTCGACACGAAGCATCCTTTGAGGACAAAAATATGTATAGCTATCGGGATTATCTCGTGAGAAGTAGTATTTATGAAAGCAGTAAAAGAACATAAAGATGGATTAAGTCTGGGGGCGACCAGCCCACCCTTTTCTCATACAGCACGGTTCGGAAATGGACCACTATCACATCAGACGCCGAAAATTGAGCATGGTTCGGAAATGGACCATTATCACATCAGACGCCAAAAATGGCACTCCGAAAATGGAGAATGGTTCGGAAATGGACCATTATCACATCAGACGCCAAAAATGGCACTCCGAAAATGGAGCATGGTTCGGAAATGGACCACTATCACATCAGACGCCGAAAATGGCACTTCGAAAATGGAGCATGGTTCGGAAATGGACCACTATCACATCAGACACCGAAAATGGCACTCCGAAAATGGAGTATGGTCCGGAAATGGACTACTATCACATCAGATGCCAAAAATGGCACTCCAAAAATGGAGCACGGTCCGGAAATGGACAACCATCAACGACGCCTCAAAATGAGGTTTAGCATGCTGAAAATGGTGCTCCAAAAATGGAGCACAGTTCGAAAATGGACAACCATCACATCAGCGACGCCTCAAAATGAGGTTTAGCATGCCAAAAATGGCGCTCCAAAAATAGAGCACATTTCAAAATGAACCACCATAACATCAGCGACGCCTCAAAATGAGGTTTAGCACGCCGAAAATGGCACTCCGAAAATGGAGCACGGTTCAGAAATGGACCACAATCTCAACTCAGTAACGGTTTGGAAATTGACCAACTCTCATCAATTGAGTTCGATAGTGATTCCTAGAGATCACAACATCTTGCAGGGATGAACCTCAGGGGTCGCAGCACCTCACCACCAGATCAACTCAGCTTGAAACATCTCAGAGCAACGGGCAAGTCAAGCAGCAGCTGGAGAGCCAGGTAAGTAAAAATGCATTGCATAACTTTGATAAGATTGTCACTGTCACACACTGCACAAGTCCCATCAAAGTGGGGGCGACTGTAGGCACTGTATTTTTGCATATAAGTCCCGATGATGAGTCTCACATGGAGACACTACCTCTTTAAGTTGTGGAAGTCGGGGGAAACTGACGTCGGAAGGGAAGAGTCATAAATTGACACCTTGTTGGATTTAATTCGTTTGCTTAGCTTCGGGTTGCTCGTTAAGCCTCTGTTTTAAACTTATCCTTAGCCCAAAACCCCCACAAGTCACACACCAATCCCATATATCACCAAACCACACACTCACGCCCACCAAAACAAACCAAACTCACGCCTAAATAGACCAAAACCCAAGCCCAAAGCTTCCTAAAATAACAAACTCACACATTAAACACATGTTAAAATCCCATAAATCACTTTCTAATTGAATTAAATCACATGCCTAAACTAAATAAAATCAAATCAAATCCCATAAATCACATTCCTAATTAAATTAAATCACATGCCTAAATTAAATAAAATCAAATCAAATCTTATAAATCATTCCCAAATTAAATCAAATCAAATCAAATCACCTCCCTAAATTAAAGAGATCATTTCCTTGTGACACACTAATTAGAGATTTCCCCCATAATTACAATATTCCTTTCCTTCCCGTATAAGGACAACCCCAACCCTCTCCTATAAAAAGAGACGCAAGCCAAACCCTTTTCCCCCTGGAGCTCACTTCCCACTCCCCACAACTTTCCCTCTCTCTCGGCTAACTCCCCAACTCGTCTCTCTCTCCAAAGCCAATAATAAACCCTAATAGCACTAACGCCATATTCTTCTCTCATTAAATGGCCACCATCACGCCACTCCTTCTCTCTCACTCAACAAGCTCACCACTCAACCGACAACCCAAGCCACGTGAAGACACAAAAACACAACAAGCTAAACCCTATTCTCTCACCTCTCTCCTCTCACTACACTCGGCAATCACCCACAAGCCCTAACTACTCACACCTCTCAAGCAAGCAACAAACATATTCACGGCACCATTCAAACTAAAGCCATCTGACGTCCTCACTCTAACCGATAAAGCCTTGTCTTCACCAACCATAACAAGACTTATGCAGCCCACACGTCCATGATCTTCACATTCAACACACAAGTGAAGACCAGCAGCCAACCAAGCCCCCCACCCCCCCAACCGAACACCATAAAAAGAATCATACAGCCAACACGTCCATAGTCTTCACATTCAACACACACGTGAAGACCAACCGCCTTTAAACCCTCATCAGCCAAGAGATCTCACGCCATACAGTCCACGAAATCACAGTAAAACAGTAGTCTTTAGCACCCTGACCTGCACCCAAAATTGACACTGAAACAGTCCCCAAAAATTGCACTCCACAACCCACAAATAGCAGCCCGAACAGCCATATACTCACGCAAACCATAGCCTTAAAATCCCCCAAACACCGCAAAAACTACACCCCTGAAACCCCTCAATTCACCGAAAACAGTCCTTAAAAAAACTGCACTTTTAAACCCACAAACCAATCCAGAAAAACTGCACGCCCACCCCATAAAACAGAGCAAAACAGCAGCCCAAACAGCGAGGCAACGAAGGAAAACAACAAACCAGTAAATCGGAAAAGTTGTGGAGCATCAATCCTTCCGACAACCGCGTAACGTACTTCCAAGAGACGACTTAAGAGGTTAGACCTGAGGGCACCCTTTTATTTACTCTCGTTCTTTTTTTTATTATTTATTATTATTTCTTCGCATGAGTATTGTTGGTTAATGTATGCTATGGCTATTGGATGAATGGAATATGTGTTATCTCTTGCGGTATATCGGATGGAAACCCAGACGTAAATTCCGTAGCCGAATTCGAATGGACGATAGTGCGGTCTGTACTTGGGATACAATGCCACGTACCGATTGAGACATGCACATATTCGTTTCATCCAATCTTGTGTTTATCTATTGTAGTTGTTTAGTATGTTATTTTTATGCATGTTTTAGTTGTTTAGCATATTATCTCCAAGTATGATTTAGTTATTTCTTTCGCATTAGGAACTTAATTATATCTCTTTTATGTTTATGTTTAGATTATTATTCATTGATATTGTCATGTTTATCAATTTAATGTGTTCATGAGATTGTGTGCTTGCCATTATTTCGACTTACTTTTATGCATGCAAACTTAGATATAGGTTATATGCAAACTTAGATATAGGTTGTATGCGAACTTAGATGTAGGTTATTTTTGCGTAGACTTGGTTAAATTATTGCACAAATCCATTCATTACAAGTGGCATAAGTAAGGGACCATTTCAAACCCAACGGTTTGAGGTCTTCCCTTGCTAGGGGTGAGTGCGGCCTTAAATCATTTTTCCCAGTTCACACTGGGTGGCGACTCCATTTTATTTCTCCGGTTTAGTTCCCCCATGGGCTACTCCATACTCCCAACCGGGCCACGAGCCTGGAACAGCATCGTCGATTTCTGTGTCTTACATCCACCCAATATTATTCTAATGTTGAATTTATTCTCTTATTTAGGCGTAATAATTCAGTTGTTAACCTGGAACACGGAGATATGCAAAAGCCTCTTCTGATGGTCAGATGCAAACACCCAAAGTAACTCAATTAACTATATTCCTATGTTAACTAAGTTACCCAAATTCATTAAGTTCAAGTTCCAATTGTGGCTACCCACGTCCGACAGGTATATTCCTATCCTGGAAGAAAATCTCCCTTAAACTGAGATCGTGAGCTATTGAATCTAAGGCTGAAACCTAAAATCCATTTTCCAAGTTCATTTTAAGTTTACCACTTCAATCTTATTGGTGATCAGGCAACCAGAAGCATTAATGTTAATATTCAATAAACAAGCCAAAATATCACACATAATATATATAAATCAATTATTAAACTCATGAATATTGTGATTCATCACTTCCCTAAATTAAAAATAAAATGATGGGGTTAGAGGATCCACCTTTAATATTTCAAATCTAGAAATCTCTCTTATTATAATATATAAATTTGCATTATATTACCAACCTACCATATATATGGTATCCTGATTAAGTCATGTGATAATTAATTCCAACCGACCATAAAGGCGGTATCCAATTAAGTCAGGTTAAAATTAATTTAATTAAGTCAAACCGACCATGAAGGCGGTATCCAATTAAGTCAGGTTTTAAGATAATTTATATATTATAATTTAAGGGATATTAATCTAAATTATCATAATAAAGGTTTCACCCTTCCCCCAGCAAAAATTAACTACAAAACATAAAATAAAGACAAAATAAACAAACTATTATTACTACTACTAAAAATAAAAAAACATTACTATTAATATATACAAACAAGATACAATCCTTAAATCCTTATTAAGAACTTTAAGGAAAGTATGAAAATGTAAAATGAAATCAGCTTCAATTTATAGGTAAAAAATCTGGTCTGCGTCGCGACGCGTGCACAGTAAACGGTGGCTGCATTATTTCGTCGGTGTGTCACGATGTAAAAGGCTTGGGCGTGGCGATGTGTGCTATAGTGATGACGCAATGATGACACAATTGATGATGCATGTCGACAGCTGAATAATTGAGTTTGCGTCGCGGCGTAGAGGTCCTGCACATCACGACGCGTGAACGGAAAATTTCCCATTTTGCCATTTTTGTCTGTTTTCCGTCGTTTTTGCCCCGAGTTAATTCCATTGAGTCTCGAAACTTTATTTATCTGAAAAACAAAAAAAACACATCAAAACATTTATCAAACTCGAGAAATCATACAAAATATTAGGTCAAAGGGGGCGATAAATAGTGATATAGTTTCCGCTCATCTCACTCCCAAATCTAACATTTTTATAGTCCTCGAGCAAAACAAACAGAAACAAAATGCAATAAACAACTAAGACTAAATTAATCTAAGCCACTTTCGTAGGGATCACAGTTGTATTTAACATATGCAACAAGCCTTTAAACCCCTAGATGTCCCTAGTGGACGAGTTGTAGTCTCGTGAGGGCTTACAGTGATGATACCCATAAATAGACCCGACCATGGTTCCGATTTGGAACCGAAACCAAACCAGAACCAATTCGGATGGAACCGTAAAGTTACGGTTCCATCTGGTTCCGGTTCCAAAACCAGAACCAAACCGAACCCCAAATGGTTCGGTTATGGTTCCATAAAATTTGGAACCGTTACCTTAAGGTTCGGTTCGGTTCTATAACCGAACCAAATTTTTTTTTTTTTTTCCCTTAAAAAAATAGAGAACTGAACCGAAACCGAACCGAATTTTTCAGTTTGGTTCTACGATTCCAAAAAAATGGAACCGTAACCGAACCGATTTTGAACCAGTTTGGTTACAGTTCCAGCAACCTAGAACCGTAGAACCGAACAGTTTGGTTCAGTTCTGGAACCGAACCGAACTGTGACCGCCCCTACCCACAAACATCAATCATGCACAAGAGCAAAAACAAAAGAAAGAAAGAAATAAAATCAACGAAAATAATAGCTATATATACAATGTCCTTAGAGAATGTCTAGCAACAAAGTTAAAGGAATCTTCAAATGCATACTACAACTAAAACCATTTCTTTTGAAAAAAATATCTAAATCAGACTCTAAGTGTGTGTGTGAATAATTCTACAAACAGCTTTGATTCTAAGTTATTAACTAGGTGAATTTGTCTCAATTCTCAGTAGTTAATGGGTCAAACCAACCGGACTATCTAAAATTGTTCTATCTGCTACAATATGTGTAAAATGAGGTATGATTTTTTTTGAAGCTTTACCGTTGACGCGAACGATCAATGCTTACTAAGGTAAATGTCTGGTTACTAACTAAGTAGAAGTTTATTTATTAACTAACTCAAGCTGTACCGTTTGACGTGAACAATCACTGCTGGCTAGGCAAGACACCCGGTTACTAAGTAGAAGCTTGGTCTGTTTTTATTCAACATTTTCTTTTTTTTTTCTTTTTTTTCATCATCATACCTCACATCATAAATAAATGCATACAGAAACAGATATTCAGACAAACAGTCATTCATCATCCACCAATTATTTCAACTAGTCACTTCGTCAATTCCTTATTATCTATCTGCTACAGGACTATTTTTTTTAATGTATATGAGTCTGACCTAGATATTATGCTCACAATATGGGATAAAAGTGAAATTAGCATTTATCTTTTCCTAGAACATTTTACTAAGACAAACAATCTCATCATTAGACAAATTATTATTATTATTATTATTATTATTATTATTATTATTATTTGGCATTTTTGAATAAAGCATGCAAAACTTAAAACACACAAATATGCAAGACACGCAAGACACACGACATGCAGGGAATAAAACATGCAGGAAAGAAAAAAATAAATAACGGAGAAGACAAATAAAAATAAATAACCTCACCCTCAAACCTAAATCTAGCATTGTCCCCAATGCGATACAAAACAAAAGAAAGATAAAGGAACAATGGTACCTTGGTTTAATCATTCCTCAGCCCTGTCGTTGTCATTGCCGTCCTCCGGAAGGTCAGGGAATACAGGAATCTGCTCATCGCTCATGTTTAGATGGCGAGCCATTTGTTGAAGCAATTGCCTCGTGGCCATACTATCTTGTACTATGAAGTCAATGCGAGATTCCATTCGTTCTAGGCACTGTGTTAGAGAACATGATCACGAAAATCACCGAGTAGGTTGCGATTGTGGAGCATTAGGTGCTGAAGATGAACTGTCCTGTGTTGGGGTTCTCTTTGCTCTTATTTGTTGAACAATTCTTGCTATAAGTGTAGTGGTGGCCTGTATTGATTCTTCTCTAGGGTCTATGGGCACCCCAGCTGCTGCACAGAGGTTAGTAATAAGACTGTAATATAATAGTCCAGTCTCTGTAAAATGTAATGCCCGAATAATATTGCTAGATATCAGCCCACATATATCAATGGTATGTCCTTTAAGCAAAGAATATAGCAGAATCATCTGTTTTTTGGTGACATTGGTTATATGGGTACTAGGTAAAAGGGTGTGGGCTAAGAAGTGAAACCAAACTCTAGTATCAGGTTTGAGATACCTAGAACTCATTTTGACATATTCCTCGTTATTATTGATATCTCAGACAGCATTGGGGATGCATAGTGTTCTAGTGATATGATCTAGGTCGTGGTGCTCAATGGTTTCCGTGTATTCATCTTCCTATGTATCTGGTAACCTATAAAATCTGTTGATCGTGGACGATCAAATGCCACCATCTGGCCTCTAACCAACACCTGATACGCTATGTGCTCATAAGCATTAGTGTAAAATTCTCTAACCATAGGAATGCATGCAGGGGGGTAGGTTGCTTGCATAGCTTATGCCAATGTCTCTGGGAAATTATTGAGTCAATTTGGGGAAATTACCCCGATTTAAGTTCGAATCCCCTTTCTATAATTGGGAATTTTTGCCTATACTCTTTTCATAACGTTTTTCGCGGGTCGCTGACATAAATTTTAATTATCGTAGGATGGAGTCGCGGCCGCTTTACTACGGGCTCTTTTAGGTGCCATTGGGATTTTAAAAATTGGGCAGAGGTTCCCCTAATTCTAAGGATTTTCCAACAATTACCCTAAACGAACACTTCAACAAAAATCACAAAAAAAAACACAAAAATTTCCCTTGCCCCCAAATCTACGATTTTTCTCAACAACCACACACAGCCACAACTCAAATTTTTTCTATCATAAATTCAACCAAGTTATTCGTCCCTAATTCTACAAAAATTCAACAGCAACCACAAACATAAAAATTTACCATAATAACAACTCACAAATTCACAATGATAAAATAAAAAATGAAGAGATGAGGAACGAAGGTACCTGATTTGTGAGTGTGTGATTTTATCAAATTTATTCCATGATATCCCCATCTTTACTGGCTTGCTCTGCTTTAAGTGCTCCGTTTGTGATTTTCCCTGCAAAAATAACACACAAAATTAAGAACTCTATAACATGTATACACAAAATACGAACAATAAAAATAACAATATAATTTACATAGGTTGCCTTCCTGCTAGTGCTAAATTTATCATCTTCAGTCAAACGTGACTGAAGTCCATCTCTCAATGAGGCTTCAACGTGGTTTTGGACGTCCGATTGAGGACAATCTCATATGTGTTGTTTTTGAAAGGTCTCTTCCAACGATGAGGTGACCAAAAGAATTTTATCTCATTCAGTACTTGTGCCAGCTTCTTAAACTTTGTCGCACCAGTGGTCAGCAAAAGAAATGAAAATAAATCAGGAGGCCTCGTATGGTGCTTGACTTTGAATGGTTGTTCTATTCTTTCAAGCTTCTGGGTAGTTTCCTCGATGTGTACTCCCCAATACAGTGATGTTTCTCCTGAAGTCATGACATTTTCAATATGGTCAAACATTTGCTCTTCCTTTTATCCTTCATCTTGCTCCACGTTTTCCTCACATATGTATTTTAGCAATTCCTCATTTAGTTCTTCATCAGACATATGTGCAATGCATGCTCCAAGATCTTCATTTTTAGGATGCATAGTTTCATCCTCATTTGTTGGCATGGTTGGTATAGACAGCTCTGCTACTTATTGCTCCTCAAAGACCGAAGAATGATCTAGATCAAGTTGAGTTTCTGCTTGTTCGGGCTCCTGACCTGATGCATCTACCTCAGCCTCCTCACCTATTAAGGTGTCATCAAGAAACTCTTGGTACTCAAAGGCTTCATCAGTGTCATCTGAAATTGCTCCGTAAGGTGTGTAGTTCTGGTTAATGATTAATTATCTCAATTGATTCATCAGCCTCTGTAAGGTTTTTATTTGACTCAGAGACATTACATCAAGTTTAGCTTCTCGTTTCTTGAGCATGTTCATCAACTGTCTTTCCACTGATGGTTTTGGTTCTTGAAGATCGTAGGTTGATGGTGGATAAGATGGAAAATGTGGTTCAGTGAAATATGATGGTTCATCATATGAAGGTTTTTGATAGTTCTGGCACCCTGAATTGTAGTTGTACGTGCAATGATCTCTAGGGTGGTTACCATCACATATCTCACATCTATGAAATGGTTGAGCAAATGTTGTGTTATTTCTCTCTGACATCCATGGATAGTTGTTAGGATGGACGACAGGCCTCAGAAAATCGGAATGTTGCTCCCTGATTTGGGGTGTATTTTCACCTCTTAAAGCTCGTAATGCCTCTATCTCCCAATAGTGATCCATTTCAACCACCTGAAAATAAAAGTAAGAAATAAAAATTACGAATAAAAGTAAAGAAAATTAGATACAAGTAAAGTAGATAGCTTCAAATTTAATAGCGCAAGAAAAATAAGTCTCCAGCAACGGCGCCAAAAACTTGATCGGTGGTAAAAACACACACGTAACGCAAGTGCATGTATCGCTCAAGTCGTATAAAAATATCGATCATACGAGGACTTAATTTCTACTGTTGTTATTAATTATTGATGTTAAATATTTACATGTATCTAATTGAGGTAAGAAGGGTTTGTTCGTTGGTTGAATGTGGATTTAAATAAATGAATAAAAATAAATACAAACAAAGGAAATTAATAATAAAGAAAACATATATGGTTGTGATTCCGCCCAATATTATTCTAATGATGAATTGATTCTCTTATTTAAGTGTAATAATTCAGATGTTAACCTGGAACATGAAGATATGCAAAATCCTCTTCCGATGGTCAGATGCAAACACCCAAAGTAAGCCAATTAACTATATTCCTATATTAACTAAGTTACCTGAATTCATTAAGTTCAAGTTCCAATTGTGGCTACCCACGCCCGACAGGTATATTCCTATCCTGGAAGGAAATCTCCCCTAAAGTGAGATCATAAGCTATTGAATCTGAGGCTGAAACCTAAAATCCCTTTTCCAAGTTCATTTTAAGTTTACCACATCAATCTTATTGGTGATCAGGCAACAAGAAACATTAAGGTTAAAATTCAATAAACAAGCCAAAATATCACACATAATATATTTAAATCAATTATTAAACTCATGAATATTGTGTTTCATCACTTCCCTAGATTAAAAATAAAATGCTGGGGTTAGGGGTCCATCTTTAATATTTCAAATCTAGAAATCTCCATTATTAGAATATATAAATTTACATTATATTACCAACCGATCATATAGTCGGTATCCTCATTAAGTCATGTGATAATTAATTTCAACCGACCATAAAGACGGTATCCAATTAAGTCAGGTTAAAATTAATTTAATTAAGTCCAACTGACCATAAAGGTGGTATCCATTTAAGTCAGGTTTTAAGATAATTTATATATTATAATTTAAGAGAGATTGATCTAAATTATCATAATAAAGGTTTCACCTTTCCCCCAGCGGAAATTAACTACAAAACATAAAAGAAAGATAAAAATAAACAAACTATTATTACTACTACCAAAAATAAAAATACATTACTATTAATATATACAAACAAGATACAATCTTTAAATCATTATTAAGAACCTTAAGAAAAGTATGAAAATGGAAAATGAAATCAGCTTCAATTTATAGGCAAAAATTTATGTCTGCGTCGCGACGCGTAGGCTTGGGCGTCATGACACGTGTTAAAGTGATGATGCAATGATGACGCAATTGATGACGCGTGTCGGCAGCTGAATAATTGAGTTCGCATCGTAACATAGAGGTCCTGCACGTCGCGACGCGTGAACAGAAAAATTCCAATTTTGCCTTTTTTTGTCCATTTTCCGTCGATTTAGCCCGAGTTGATTCCATTGAGTCCCGAAACTTTATTTTTCTGCAAAACAAATAAAAACAAATTAAAATGTTCATCAAACTTGAGAAACCATATAAAATATTAAGTCAAATGGGGCGGTAAATGGTGATATATTTTCCGTTCATCACGAACCGTTTATTATCCTCACACAAATGATGATATTGGATTAAAACTTGTTCTAGGTGTTTACTTATCAATGTGCACTAATGAGCGTCATATGTACACCCTTATACTAATGACGATATTGGGTGACAGTGTTAACCCATCACGCTACATCTAATGTTTTACCGGAGTGACCTAAGTTCCGATCACTTATACCCTCACACTAATGATGATATTGGATATAAGTAGTAAAAACTCATTCATCTCCGTATTGACAAGACGGACCTTCTAATAATGCTCCAACATTACTAATACATTTACTTAAAATAAAGTAATCACCTAATCATGAGAGATTTATGACAATCAAGTCATTAACTTAATTAGGTCCAAATTTTAATTTAAAACATGCAACATATCCAATATGATTTATGTATAATTAAATTAAAATACATAGGTATAAATTCAAAAATATGTCTAACATGCAACATGTGTTGTGTGGTTAAGCCTTGCTCTGATACCATTCTGTTGGGACAGTTGTGGAACCCCTAGGGTCAGATTGGTGTCCCGCGCAGTGGAAAATGGGTCTAACCTATGGATATCAAGTATGGGTGTATTTTAAAATATTTTAATGAAATACTATATTCCATTACGAGAGTATAGGAAAAAACCGAGGCTGAATCGGAGTCCGGAAACTCAAAAATGAAGAAAACTAAATTCGATGCGCGTGACGAACGACGCCCGCGCTACAGTGCCTCGCACACAGTGCACGCACACTGTAGCATGAGATGGGCAAATTTATTGTTTTGTTTTGTTTTAATTGTTTTCGGCTATCTCTAAACACTTTCAGAACACCCTAAATTAATTTTAACATCAAAACCAACATCAACACATGTTATAAAATAAAATCATATTTTTCAAAATATCAAATATTTTTACTAAAACATAATTTATTCTAAATACGTACTTGCGTAAATTTTGAATCTAATCATAAACCAATTTTAGAATCCCAATAAAAATGTCTCATGAACAATTTTAATTCACCTAAAGGTGGTCAAGTGATTCTAGAATGGTAGTCTTAGCTCTAAGCTTTTAATCTTGAGTTCCAAACTCTTATTAACCATGTCCAACATGAACATATTTGACCTCACTACAAGTACGTTGTGTTTATACTTCTAAAGAATCCTAACACAATTTATTAGCCTTATTTCAACATTAAGTTATGTGATCATGCAACCAATACATATTTCATAATTTAAGAGAAGTTCAGAGTTACCTAGCAAGCTTGAAGCAAAGATCCAATCTCCTTCTCTTTGTTGAAATGGTGGGAGTGTTGGACAATTATGACCCATAACATCACTATTTGTACAGATCATGGTGTTGTTGTACAAATTAACTATGTGACAAAGGAGATTGCACTCTTATCATTTGTGATTAGATCACCTAGATGTATAAATGATAGGAGGTCTATATGATTAGTTCCTGGATTGAGATGATATGAGACAGTATCAGTCCACGAAGGATTAATCATTAAATATCCCTAGTCGTAGTATTATCGAGACTAGACATCGATAATGCGGAATAGAATAGTATTACACTTGTGCGTGTTATGTGAGATCATAACGACATAGTTCTCATATATTTGGGTATATGATACTCATGCAAGTGTAATAGGAGGTTATGTTTTACCGATGGTATGGGAAACAGCTTCGCTCTGGATAGACCCCCTCGGAATTCCATTGGTAGTATGACTATGTGTCTATGGAAGTCCGAAATCAGGGTAGGTGTATTTGGTCTTAACCTGAGAATTGCACCGCTAATACTTGCGACAATCAATATACTTTGGTTTTGGTCGTCCAGGGCTTTAACCGGTTTCTGTGTACGCCTCTTCTGGGTATATCAAAAATTATAGTGTGTTGGGTGTGATGTCAAGACGGAAGTATCACTCCAGTCATAGTGGAGATGATGGTCACGTAGGATATGGGACTGGTTCTCTTAAATGCTACAGCTATCGGGATATTATGACAAGGTCATGTATATCTGATTATAGAGACTGGTTACCAGACATCCGACATGTGATTCGTACGGAGCAGACACAATTCCAGCCTCAGGCCTAGCACGTGATCATCCGATACTGGATCGACATACACAATACTACGTATACTACGCCTGATATAGATCGCTTATTCCTGTAAGCATGTTTCTGGAGAATTGGGTAGGCATGGCGCTTTGCTAGAAGCCAACCTTGTCTTGTAAATCGGTATAAACGTAGTACGAGGTACTTACGTGTTCGGATAGTCCGACGACCAAATTTACTGCCAACATATCCGGGGATCTCATGGGTCGCTTCCCGAAGATTCACCGATGATGTATGACTCGCACTTTATTAATCTGGGATTAATTAGATGAGAGAGAAAATTAATCTGGGATTAATTGCAGAGATATTTTATCTGGGATAAAATATCATTTAAAAAGAGGGAACGATTAATTTGGAATTAATCGGTAAATTAATATATTCGATATATTAAATGAAATTAGATTTCGACGCGGAATTAAAATTAGATTTTAATTCAGGCGAACGAATTAATTTAGAATTAATTAGTTAGTGACGTGAATAGTGATTTCGCTAGGCATAATCATTTAATTACGTCGCAACGGAAAATTCGTTAATTTGGAATTAGCGAACCCGAGCCCGGGATTATTTGCGAGCGCATTCGCATTCCAAATTCGAATGCGGCACGCAAGTCAAATCAAGCGTCAAATCGCAAGTCACATCAAGCGTCAAATCACATGTCACTTTGAGTGATATGACATTTGATTGATTGATGTGATTGATTTTAGTTGATGGAAGTGGTTGGAAAGCTTTTGAAAGCTTGAATGACATATATTATTATTTTAATAATTGGTATATGTTTTAATTGTTTTGGAAAACAATTACAACACATACATTTCCATTCTCTCTCACACACACACGGTCTTGGACCATTTTCCCTCTCAAACTTTCTGGTTCTGCCGAGAGAATAAGAAAGATGAAGATGGTGATTTTTGTGGCAAAAATCACCAAGTGCTAGCACACAAATGAGTCAATACGAAGGTGATAGGGAAACCCACCCGTGGGCTTGGAATACCATCACAAAAGCTTGGAGCTTGGAGCATGGAGAAAGCCGAAAATGGAGCCCAAACTAGTGAGTTTGTCGAGCTTCACCAACAAGGAAGAGAAAGATTTTTCTTCGTAGCATCCAATCCGTTCATTGTGAGTATGATTCTGCCATTCTCCTTTGTGTATTCACATGTGTTTTATGCTTGATTTCATCCTTGGGACCTTAAAAGAAACCAACAATGGTATCTTGAGCCAATATTGAGCATAAAAAAATTTAGGGTTAAAATTTGGGTAAAATTGATTTTGAGCATGATTAATGAAATTGGATGAATTAGTATGCTTAAATGTGTTTTAATTGATGATTGATTGGATCAATTTGATGAAATATTGTTTGGAACATTTTTCCCCAATTTTTGATGTGTTGGCCGAAACTCATGAACCCTAAATTGTCTTGGATTTTTGATTTTTTGATCATTGGATGTGTTGGAAATCAATTGGGGATAATGATTTAATGTTTAATTGGATTCAATTGGATTGGATTAAAATTGGACATAATTTCCCCCACAAAGCCGAGACATACAATAGCATGTATTGGGTTTGATTTTTGTTAAATTGTGTTGGACATGATTTAATGATGAATAGCATGATTAATTAGGCTAATTTGATGTTTGGGAAATATTGATTTGGGTGATTAATTATGTTATACACTTTAGGCAATTAAATTGTAAAATTGGATTTTGTAATTTAATTAAATTGGGCCTTAAAATTGGATTTGGGCTTTTAAAGTTGTTATTGGGTTTATTGGCTTGGTTGTACCAAGTTGGGTTTAGGCCAAATGGATTGGATCCAATTGTGCCCAAAACCGCTTCCATAAAGCTCAAATGCGACTAATGGACCTTTAAAGTTTAATTGGGCCTAATGGGCCTAAATTGATTTCTGGGCTTATGGGGTAACTCCCGGATTGGATTTTGGTTATTCGGTTTGACCCGAGTTGACCAAAAGTCCACGCCTTAAAGAAATTAATTAAAAGCTCATTGGACTTTAATTAAATTAATATTGGATATTAATCGGACTTTGAGACCCGTAACGATTAAATTTGGAATTTAAGTCGTAAAGGTTTATTAATAAAGTGTAGTATTTAATTTGGAATTAAATAAGTGAATTAGTATTAAATACAAATTGAATTGGATTTAATCATGTAGTTTAATTTAATTCGAGAATTCGTACTTTAAGTACTTATTCGCAAAACGAGTTTGACTCGAGCAAAATCAAATCGTTGTTTGAACATTGGATGGTCATTAATTATCAGATTAATTAATTGGATTAGATTGATTGATAACATGCTTATGTGAATACATGATTGTGATGCATGAATAATGTATATCGGATGGATATTAGATGGGGGCAATTTTAGAAATTATTGTAATAAATTTGATTTATTAATTGGACTTGAGTGTCCAGCCTTATCACCTCCATATTCTTTGTATTCTCTTCTCACCTATTCCCCTCAATGTAAATGAGGTTTCTTTAGAAGTGTAGTGTAACGGGTAGAAGGAATATTTGTGCTAGCGGGAGAGAGAAAGTGAGAGATTTGATCTAGGATCAATGAGTAAAGTATCCATCTGCATATCATTATTATTTTATTATACGTGCTTTATTATGTGTTTAGAATGCATGTTTAAGGGTGTAATGGATGAGACCTTAACAAAGATAATAAAATTGGTTGCCAATTTTCACTCGAAAAACCCTCGCAAAATATTAAGCGTCTTTCCTTCCATTGAGTGATTCTCACTCAAGATCCGAGACTGGCATTGGCTTGTTGGCCAAAGTCAAGGCCTTTGTCCGTCGAGGATGTGTTTGAATCACGAAGGCTTTGTTACATATTGGTGTCTTGTCCAAGTGTGTGGTTTGTTGGCCAAAGTCAAGACCATTTCTTGTCCATCGACATTGACAAAGCTTTCCATGGTCAATGGGTCGCGCTTAACTAGGATCACTAAGTTTGTTTGCCAAAGCCAAGGCTTAGTTGATTCAAAGGAAAAGGTAGGTAATACATTGGATGTATTGGCATATATAAGATATATGTTTCGGACTTGGATGTCCCCCTACTGGATCTATGAATTGGATTGGATCCAATTGATCTTAGAGATCTACCTAGTTAATTATCATACAATTTGTTGGCCAAAGTCAAGATTGTGTGATATTTAACGGGATCCTAGCCCACTAGGAAACACGGTTTCCCGAGTACTCGACAGAGGGTTAGAGGCTCGCCGAAAAATAGTGGGAGGCAAGAATTGAATTTGCAATATTCGTTTAATTACTTGCCATACGCGCTCAAACAAATATCATTCATCGTTATAATTAAATGTTAGTTGGACTAATATTAAATTGTTGTTTTAATTAACAGTTGGACTGTATTCAAACTATTCATTTATAATTGATTTTATAATTGGATTATAGTAATCAATATAATTGACTTTAATCTATTAAATTATAGTTGATTAAATAGTTGGACTATTGTAATCATTATAATAAATAGTACCTATATCGTTGATTAAATAGTTGGACTATTAAAATCAAGATATAATTGGAAGATTGACATTTAAAACATAATCCTAGGGAAAATGTGTTTAAATGGTTTAATTTTCAAAATTGGGAATATTTTCAGAATGGTCCTGGAAAATAATGAGTTATTTTATTTGATAAAATAATATATATTAAGCCTAAGTCCGGAGTTAAGCAAACAGTAGAGCATGATATTTGGAATATTCATGTAATGATAACTTAAGTGCTTAATCCATTAAACTTGTCAGCAGACTCCTTAATTTCTTAATCAAAACTAAGGATTAGATCCTTAAAGTATGATAATGAAATTGAAGGATTTTCATAGATCTATAATTAGATCTTAGAAGTACTAAAATTGCAATAATAACTCTTGGAGTTAATGACTATTCTCAAGGAGATAAGTCAAAGTTTGCAATAAGGCAAGTAGCACAAGGCGCACCTTACTTCGATATTCTAGAACCCGAGGCTTGGCCAAAGGCTTCTGGAATGTTAAAAAGGGCAAAGGCAAAATCATTATAATCTTCTGGGAAGATAAAAGACATATCCCAAAATGTCTGCCTAAATGTGGCAAACGGGATCGTGGAAGCGTGACAGCCGTTTGGACAAAGCAGACATGAAGGAATTGAAGACGAGCAAGGCTCTGACTTCAAATATGTTTGTCAATATTATGTTCACTACTAGTATTAAAATTAGATTTTAAATACTTAGTGTGGTACATAATATATATATACTCATGTTCAGAATCTGTTTTGAACAGGATACTGACTTCAATAGAGATTTATCTACGAATTGAAAACAGGACGAAAGTCACTGTTTTAACCGTAGACACCTAAATTTAGGAACTACCTTCGGGTGTGTACCTAAATTTGGAAACTTCGATAATGTAACTAGTTTGACTAGAAACATTATCTCTATATCAGTGTTTAATCCATTGCGGATTTACCTTTATATTCTAGAACACTAAAGTGTTTTATTATATAAAGATGATATTGAGATAAACACATTAGATATGAATAACAGCATTTATATTTTGAATATAAATAAATCTCGAATATATAATATGACAAACAAATAGCTCAAACTGATTTGATCAGATGAAACTTAAAAGTGGCATTGTTGTCTGTGACACAATTAAACAAGACTCGTATATCCACACTTTTGAAGAGTGGGTTCTCGGACTGATTTGATCATATTCAAATAAAGTCTACGAATCTAGTTTATTAGGCAAAGTGCCTAAAACACCTTTACTTGGTAAAAGTGTAAATGCCACCTATCTGTTAGCCCTAGTTCATAGTGAAGAAAGTGGGCCCATGTCTAGCTAGGTTAGAGGTGGATATGAATATTTCGTGACCTTTACGGATGTGGCATCGCGTTATGGTTATGTGTTTCCTTTTGAAGAACACAAATCAGAAACTTTTACAGTTTCGACACGAAATAGACAAACAGATCGGCTATAGTATTATACTGTCACGGTAAGACCATAATGGAAAATACTTAAGCAATAAGTTTCTAATATACTTGAAAGAGTATAATATTCTTTCAATGAGGACTCCTCCCAGAACACGTCATTTTGACGATGTGTCCGAACCAGAGTAACCGAATCTTGTTGGACATGATAAGGTTAATCATGAGTCGCTCTGAGCTACTATTTCTTTCAACGGATAAGCATAAACATTGCATAACTTATTTTGAATAAGGTTCCATAAAAATCTGTTTGACAGATATCATATTAGATATGAATAGGAAAAAAATCGGGTTTCACATTCCTGAAAATTTGGGTATGCTAGGCATATGTTTGGATGATACCAAACTAAAACCCAAATTGGATAAGTGCCTATTGTAGGTTATCCTAGGGATACATAAGTATAGTACTTATACAACTCACAAGAGAACAATTCTATTGTTTCTCACCATGTGCGGTTTTCCTAAGCGGAATACTGATATGCAGTGGGAGGATAGTAAAACTCGATGAAAATTGGAGTAATACTATTCATGGCACCGAATCTTAATGGAAGATGAATAGTTCATCAAGGATGTAACTATTCCATTGATCTTCGAATACACAAGAACTGAGTAAGTCGGAGAGAGTCAGAAAACAACCTGGGTATGGGTTTCTGATCTCACCTCATAAAGATGTCAATCTTATTGAGGTATACCAACTGACTACGTATGAGGAAGTGATACAAGGTATCGACTCCCTATTATGACAAAGTGTCATGAAATCCGAAATGGATTCCATGTATATCAACAAGTTTGGATACTAGTTGATGTACCGCAAGGCATTGTGCCTACTGGTACTATATAAGTCTTCAAGGAAGACGTACATGGATGGCAACATACCAATGTATAAAGCTAGGCTTTTGACGGAAAGGTATCGTTATCAACCTTGCTAATGCTACATGTTTCATTTGTGAAATATGTCAGCTTAACGGGAAAATCGATTTCCTGAAAAGGAAACCTTTTGGAGGATGTTACAACATCATGTCGGTTTTGTCGTACCATAACAAGCAAACAAAGGTTTGCAGGTTATTCGATCCATGTTTGGATTGAAGCAAACATTAGGTTCTTGGAATTATCGTTTTGATGTAATCATAATGGTTTATGATTTAATTCAAAACGAAATGATTCTTGTGTATAAGAGGGTTAGTGGGAGCGCACTGACAATAATGTCTTATAAAATAATGATAATATGTCATTTCTTGGAAATGATATTCCCATATAAACAATCGGTGAAAGCTTGGCTTTCGAGAAAACTCTCCGAGAACTCGTACATTGAAAAATGTACGCGACCTGATGTCTCATATGCTTTGAGCATATGGATTCACGAACAGGCCAATCCAAGTGACAGTCACTGGATTGATATTAAGAACATCCGTTAGTTTCTTAGAGAACTAAGTAAGTTATCTTTAACTATGGAGATGGAGAACTTGAAATGACTGAGATCACTGTAGCAAGTTTCCTAAACCGATAAAATGACTATAAGTCGCAAACGGTATTATACAGTTTGAATAACGGAACAGTGAGTTGGAAATCTTCCAAGCAAGATACTGTTACCGTATAAACAACAAATGCGGGTTATTACTGCAGCTGAGGCGGCAATAGAAGCCATTTAGGTCGATAACAAATCTAATTAGATTAGATATAATTCTGTTAGCAGCTGAGCTAGGTGTCAGCACATGCTAAAGAATTAATGGTCTCATCAACGATCCAGATAAATACTTCGATATTCATCTGATTCGTATGGATCACACATCGTGGCGATGTGATGATCGTATAAATCGAATCAGACGATAATCATGCAAATCCGCTGACGAAAGCATTTTCTCAGCAGTTTGAGCCAACCGTACATAGTTCAGGTGTAAGACACTCGAGTGACTGGCTATAGGCCAAGTGGGAGATTGTTGGACAATTATGACCCATAGCGTCACTATTTGTACAGATCATGGTGTTGTTGTACAAATTAACTATGTGACAAAGGAGATTGCTCTCTTATCATTTGTGATTAGATCACCAAGATATATAAATGAAAGGAGGTCCCTATGATTTGTTCCTGGATTGAGAATGATATGAGACAGTATCAATCCACGAAGGATAAATCATTAAATATCCCTAGTCAGAGCATTATCGAGATTGGACATCGATAAATGCGTAAAAGACTAGTATTACACTTGTGCGCGTTGTGAGGGCACAACGGCATAGTTCTCATATATTTGGGTATATGATACTCATGCAAGTGTAATAGGAGGTTGTGTTTTACCGATGGTACAGGAAACAGCTTCGCTCTGGATGGACCCCCTCGGAATTCCATTGGTACTATGACTATGTGTCTATGGAAGTCCGAAATCAGGGTAGGTGTATTTGGTCTTAACCTGAGACTTGCACCGCTAATACTGCGACAATCAATTTACTTTGGTTTTGGTCGTCCAGGGCTTTAATCGATTTCTGTGTACGCCTCTTCTGGGTATATCGAGAATTGTAGTGTGTTGGGTGTGATGTCAAGACGGAAGTATCACTCCAGTCATAGTGGAGATGATGGTCACGTAGGATACGGGACTGGTTCTCTTAAATGCTGCAGCTATCGGGATATTATGACAAGGTCATGTATATCCGATTATAGAGACTGGTTACCAGACATCCGACATGTGCTTCGTACGGGGGGCAAACACAATTCCAGCCCCTCAGGCCTATCACGTGATCATCCGATACTGGATCGACATACACAATACTACGTATACTACGCCTGATATAGATCGTTTATTCATGTAATCATGTTTCTGGAGAATTGGGTAGGCATGGCGCTTTGCTATAAGCCAACCTTGTCTTGTAAATCGGTATAAGCGTAGTACGAGGTACTTATGTGTTCGGATAGTCCGACGACCGAATTTACTACCAACATATCCGGGGATCTCATGGGTCGCTTCCCGAAGATTCACCGATGATGTATGACTCGCACTTTATTAATCTGGGATTAATTAGATGAGAGAGAAAATTAATCTGGGATTAATTGCAGAGATATTTTATCTGGGATAAAATATCATTTAAAAAGAAAGAATGATTAACTTGGAATTAATCGGTAAATTAATATATTCGATATATTAAACGAAATTAGATTTCGACGCGGAATTAAAATTAGATTTTAATTCGGGCGAACGAATTAATTTAGAATTAATTCATTAGCGACATGAATAGTGATTTCGCTAGGCATAATCATTTAATTACGTCGCAACGGAAAATTCGTTAATTTGGAATTAGCGAACCAAAGCCCGGGATTGTTTGCGAGCGCATTCGCATTTCGAATTCGAGTGTGGCACGCAAGTCAAATCAAGCGTCAAATCATAAGTCACATCAAGCGTCAAATCACATGTCACTTTGAGTGATATGACATTTGATTGATTGATGTGATTGATTTTAGTTGATGGAAGTGGTTGGAAAGCTTTTGAAAGCTTGAATGACATATATTATTATTTTAATAATTGGTATATGTTTTAATTATTTTGGAAAATAATTACAGCACATACATTTCCATTCTCTCTCTCACACACACGGTCTTGGAGCATTTTCCCTCTCAAACTTTCTGGTTCTGCCAAGAGAATAAGGAAGATGAAGATGGTGATTTTTGTGGCAAAAATCACCAAGTGCTAGCATACAAATGAGTCCATACGAAGGTGATAGGGAAACCCACCCGTGGGCTTGGAATACCATCACAAAAGCTTGGAGCTTGGAGCATGGAGAAAGCCGAAAATGGAGCCCAAACCAGTGTGTTTGCCGAGCTTCACCACAAGGAAGAGAAAGATTTTTTTGGTAGCATCCAATCCGTTCATGTGAGTATGATTCTGCCATTCTCCTTTGTGTATTCACATGTGTTTTATGCTTGATTTCATCCTTGGGACCTTAATAGAAACCAACAGGGAGAACTTCCAAAGTGTTGCAAGCTTTTTTTCAAGATTCAACCTTGATTCCAATGCTAGCAAGCTTCACTACAAGATCCAATCTTGATTTCTCCTAAATGAAATGTTATAGAGACCTCACAAGTTTCTCTAAACACTTCTCTAACTTAGGCTAATTTTCTCTAAGAAAATACTTGCGTGTAGCTTTCATCTAAAACCTTCCTAAAGCTTGCTATTTATAGCAAACCTTAGGTAATTTTTAATCAATAAATGTCTTATTGAATATTAGGTATGCTTAATTAAATTCATCCAAATATTCATAATTAGGTGTGACTAATCTCATTGTCTACCACTTTTATTTAAGTAAATTAAATCAAGACAATTTTTACTTAATGGATTAGTTCAATGTCTACCACTTTGATTTAATCCAATTAAATCAAGACATATAGATTTACAACTATTAGTACAAATTTGGAATTACCAAAATATCCTCAAATGGTAGAGATATTTATGAATTTACAATTAAGCCCTTTGTGTAATTTTGAATTAATCCAAATAGGTCAAAGTAAATAATCAATGTTATCCAATAACACTTGATTATCTTGGTTGATAATTATAATATCGAATATTATCTTTTATCAAAATTAATCAGCTACCCAAGAGCTCAACAAGTACACTTAGTATTGGGACTCTCTAAGTTCAGACATGTTGTTCATATAAGCCTAGCTAATATGTACGCAATTCGGCCACCTCCGAATTCGTGAAGAACACGAACGACCTTTCCGAACTATACAAATTGAGGTTACCACATATGTTTAACAATCCGTCTGTCGTAGGCTAACCGTGTTGTTCTTAAGAATCATAGAATATATCGTCTAGCTTTCGAGGTGCACATCTCATGTCGACATGTCCACGTTTCTTCATAACTTATGTGATCCACCCTAGGTGATCGACTTTGGCCAGAGCTTTAAGAATCGTTACTTTACTAACATGGATACCTAAACCCCTTATGATACACATACGAGCCAACAGATTCTATCTTGCTTCGCACTTGATTACTGAGTGCATCAGTCCACACCCAACGAACATCTAGAGGCCAGACCATGAAAGGTTTCCGACATATATGGCATCAAAGTGTAGGGGATCTCACACAATATCAATGATATCCGACAGTCAAAGGATTACATACGCTACTCGACTTGAAGAGATTCCTATTGAAGATGGTGTGTACTTCCAACTATTAGGAATCACATGTGAGTCATTCAGTATTTGTTCCAACTAATATCCACACGTCTATATGAGTTCCAAACCTCATGGTACATCAGGTCATATATTGGAACTCCAATTCCAATATACGACATGTGCTAGTCTTCTAGGTTATAAGAATTCGATCGTATTTCAAAACCAACGATTATAAATATATTTATACTTTAAGAATAATTTACTATAGTAATACTTATCCCAATGTGGGACCACCTAGTATCCAGTATTACTACAAGACTATTTTAAGGTCGATGTCATTTTTATCATATCTATACATCAATCTAATATGCATAATGACAATACCATTAATAAGGTATGAAATGAAAATATAGTTATTTTAATAATAAGTAATAAAATGTACAATACAGTGTTCGGATTGGCGCTTCAAGCACCAACTCCAACAATGTCTACCACTTTGATTTAATCCAATTAAATAAAGCCAAATAAACCTATAATTACATATTTACAATTACCAAAATATCCTCAAATGATATAGATATTTTTGAAATTACGACAAAACCCTTGTGTAGTTATTGAATTAATCCAATTAGGTAAAAGTAAATAATCAATTTTATCCAATAGCACTTAATTATCTTAGTTGATAATTTATTATCGAAAATTATCGGCTACCCAAGTGCTCAACGAGTACACTTCATATTGTCGGACTCTCTAAGTCCAGACATGTTTGTCATAGTACCCTTGCTAATATTTACGCAATTCGGCCACCTCCAAATTCGCGAAGAACACGAACAACCTTTCTGAACTATACAAGTCGAGGTCATCATATATGTTTATCAATCCCTCATTTGTAGGCTATCTGAGTTGTACTTAGGAAACATAGAATACACCGTCAAGTTTCCCAGGCGCACAACTCATGTCAACATGTCCATGATTCTTTGCAACTAATGTGATCCACCCTATGTGATCGGCTTTGGCCAAAGTCTTTATGGATCGTGACTGACTCACATGGATACCTAAACCTCTTATGGTACACATATAGGTCGACGGATCCTATTTTGATACACACTTGATTAACGAGTGCATCGGTCCACACCCAACGAACATCTAGAGGCCATACCATGAAAGGTTTCTGACATATATGACATCAAAGTTTAGAGGATCTCACACAAAATCAATGTTATCTTATAGTCAAAGGATTACATATGCTACTCGACTCAATGCAATTCCTATTTCCAACTATTAGGAATCACATGCGAGTCATTCAGTATTCGCTTCAACGAATACTCACACGTCTATACGAGCTTTCCAAAACTCATGGTATATCGGGTTAAACATTTGAAACTCCAATTCTAATATACAACATGTGCTAGTCTTCTAGGTTATAGGAATTCGACCGTATTTCAAAGCCAATGACTATGAATATTTACTTTAAGAATAATTTATAATAATAATATTATCCCAATGTCAGACCACCTATTGTCTAGTATTACTATAAGACTATTATAAGGTCGATGTCATTCTCAGCATATTTATACATTAATCTAATATGACAAAACTCATGGTACCGTAGTCTCACCTCCTCCACATGTTTATCGAATAACTAAGTAGGTAAGGCCTTAGTAAGGGGGTCTGCTATATTGTCTATTCCTTGAACCTTCAAGACCACTATGTCTTTTCGTTCAATAATCTATCTAATCACGTGATATTTCATTTCCACATGTTTAGACTTGGAATACGCCATGGGCTCCTTAGCCTGCGCAATGGCTTCGCTATTATCACAGTATAATGGGATCAAATCCGTAATACTAGGCACAATGTCAAGTTCTGTGATAAAATTTCTAATCCAAACAGCTTCTTTAGCAGATTCTGAAGCCACTATAAATTTCACCTCAGTGGTGGAATCAGCTGTTGAGCCTTGCTTTGAATATCGGTAACCAACCGCACCACCATCCGAATGTAGATTTTCTATCATCTGGATCTCTTTGGAAGTCGGAGTCTGTATAACCCTTAACTTGTAGCTCATTTTCTCCATATAATATAAACTCATCCTTAGTATCCTTAAGATATTTCAAGATATATTTCACGGCTGTCTAATGATCATTACCTGGATCAAATTGATATCAGCTAGTCACACTGACACCGAAACTGATGTCAGGTCTAGTATATAACATAGCATACATGATGCTTCCAATAAAAGAAACATATGGAAATTTAGACATCCTAACTCTTTTTCCCTCAGTTTGAGGTGTCATTTTCTTTAAAAGATGTATGATGTATCAGAAAGGTACATTTGGTGCCTTACAGTTGGTAAAACCGTACATTTCTAACATCTTATCTATGTAAGTAGATTGCGACAACCCTATAAGCTTCCTAACTCTATCCCGGTAGAACCTTATACCTAGTATATAGAAAGTTTCACCGATGTCTTTCATGGAGAAGTTCTTGCAAGGGTAAGCTTTCACACTTTGCATCAATACTATATCATTTCCTATGATAAGGATATCTTCTACATACAAAACTAGGAAAACTATCATGCTCCCACTCACTTTCTTATAAACACATGGTTCTTCCTCGTTCTTGATAAATCTATATAATCTAATTATCTCATCAAAACGGCGATTCCAACTTCGGGATGCCTGTTTAAGTCCATAAATAGACTTTTGGAGCTTACAAACAAAGTTTGAAGTCTCATTGGATACGAAAACACTCTGGTTGTTCCATATAGATATCATCATCGAGGAATCCATTTAGGAAAGCGGTTTTCACATCCATCTACCATATCTCATAGTCATGATATGCAGTAATGGTTAAAGAATCCTAATGGATTTTAACATGGCTAGTAGTGAAAAAGTTTCCTCATAGTCAATCTTTGGACGTTGAGTGTAACATTTCGCTACCAGTCGGGCCTTAAATATTTCCACCTTTCCATCGGGCCATCACTTCCATTTATAAATTCATTTACAACCAATAGGTTTAACTCCTTTCGGAAGTTCAACTAAGTCACAAACTTGATTGTCATGCATAGAATCCATTTCAGATTTCATGGCTTCTTGCTATTTTCCCAAATCAATATCCAATATCGCTTGTTTATACGTAGTCGAATCTATTTCCTCAAAGATGAGAACATTAAGACTCATATCAGATGTTAAAAATAATCTCTCAAGAGGCATTGATATTCTATTCGACTTACGTAGAACATGTGTTGTTGATCCTTCACCTAGTTGGATCTCTGGTTCCATCTCAGGTTCCTTAATGTTATGATCAAACTCATCAAGTTCAATCTTTCTAAAATTCATGTTTTCTCTAAAAAAATCCTTTTCAAGAAAAGTGGCAAAACGAACAACAAATACATTTCGTTGCTCAGAATCATAGAATTAATATCTCATGGAATTATCAGGATATCCAACGAACCTATATTTATACCCCATGGGTGCTAGTTTATCCCGCCGCATAACTCTAACGTATGCAGGACAACCCCAAATCTTTAAATATCTAAGACTTGGATTTCTACCGAACCATATCTAATACGGGGTTGTAGAAACGGCTTTCGATGAAACCCTATTAAATATGGAAGTTCTGTATAGCTCATCATGGATTGCACATATCCAATAAAATATGATTTCTACGCTCAGACACATCATTGTGTTGAGGTGTTCCTGGTAGCTATATTGGGCAAGAATTTCATTCTCCTTTAAATAACTTCTGAATTTTTCACTCATGTATTCACTGCCTCGATCTGATCGAAGACACTTGATGAATTTACCGGTTTGTTTTTCTACTTCGTTTTGGAATATTTTGAACTTGTCAAATATTTCCGATTTATGTCTCGTCAAATATTTTGAACTTATTTTTTAATGAATTAATTATTTTAAAATATAAATATTAGTTATTTTATGTCCCGAAAATTATCATATATATAAAGTTTCAAGACAACAAAAGTAATAAATAAATGAAAAAATAGTAAAAATTTTAGAAAAATAATAAAAATATTGTAGGGTCGGGTAGGGTTTTAAGGTCAAACACGTGACCCAACCCGTAAAATTCGGGTCGCTTTGGTTGACCTGAAAAATGAATAATTTCTTTTGAAACCCATGGAGGTCGGGTCGGGAATGGGTCGGGTCGCGAGTTGACCTGAAAATTTGAACACCCCTATCTTGACTTATCATCCGTGAAAGTCACAAAGTATGTTGAACAATCATGAGCGGCATGATTTAATGGACCACACACATCGCTGTGTATTAGCTCGAATAAATCTTTAGCACGGTGTCCAATACCAAGAAATGGGGCCTTTGTCATCTTTCCTTGGATACATGACTCACAAATCGGATAAGGATCTACGGTAAGATTTTCAATCAAACCATCTTTTACCAATTTGGATAGACATCTAACACATATGTGGCCCAATCTCATACGTCACAATTCAGTATTATTTAATTTAAATCTTCTATTTGTATTTTCCTCTACATTAAAGACACATTTATATGTTTCCAAAACATAATAACTGTTAGATAAAGAACATTCACATATCAAAAAGTTGTCTTTATCATATAAACATAAAACTCCATCTTTAATGTTTATCTTCTTTATATAATATCAGTAGTGATATTATTTGTCTGATAAGTGAGGGTACATAATAACAGTCATGTAAATCTAATTTACATCTATTATGAAGATCTAGAACAACTATTCCTATGACTTTGACATCTAATATCTCGTCATTGCAAACTCTTAGCTGGATTTCCCATTTGTTCATTCTTCTTTTAACCCTCATAACATGCATGGAATTGCAAATATGAGTAGAACTACCGGTGTCTAACATTCATCTACTATTTGCATCTAAGGCTAATAAGATGTCAATAATAGGAAAAATACAAAACATACCTAAGGGTCATGCCTTTCCTTTTAGTTCTGGACAGTCCTTCTTCCAGTGTCCAGACTTCTTGCAGTGTAGACATTCATCACGAGCTACACGTAGTCTTACAGTTTTGCGTTTCTTGGAGTTTTTCTTTGAAATCTTCTTCTTTCCCATTTTGATTTTCTTTGACTTCTTAGAAGTCTTTGAAGAGCTTGCTCCACCATAGAGGTAAAAAATAGGATTGCCTTTCTTCAAGTCATGTTACGTCGTGTGTAACATGTTATGAAGTTCTTCATAGCTAGCTTGCATCGAATGTATATGAAAGTTTAACACAAAGCTAGCGTAAGTACCAGACAAAGAAGACAGAATCAAATTACGGCCTAGCCATTCATCAATCACAATTCTCTGTCATTCCAAATATCGGATCTGGTTGATCATGTTCAAAACATGAATGCTGACAGCTCCTCCATCCTTGAGTGTAGCATGGAATAATTCCTTAGACCTCTTATATATTTCTATTTCTTGATTTGCCTATAACAACTCCTTGAGTGTTGTCATAGTGCTCCAAGCATCAGGTACCTCTACGTATTGTCTGAACAAATCTGGAACCATCGATCCTAAAATGTAGGATTTCACCTATAAGTTATCATCCTTCCATTTTTCAAAAGTTTATCACTCTTCCGAAGTGCAGTCAGGATCGATTTCAATAGAAAATGGATTGATAGTTACATACCTTAACTTTTCGAACTCCAAGACAATGTTAATGTTCATTTCCCATTCAAAATAGTTCTTTGCTCCTTTTAGTTTATTAGAATACAAAAGTCGTATCAATGGATTTATCGCAGCCATCTATAAGATAACATTGTAAACATAGCAGTATTTTTCATTTCAAAATAATAACACTAATTGATTATGGAATTTTAAATCTATTAGTGTCCTCCCACTATGAAAAATAGAAATTTGACTATCAAAATTTCATAACGAGAAGTGGATCCCATGACATTTACTCCAGCCTCACACTAATGACGATCTTGGCCTTTATAAACTCATTTGACAGACCTCCAAGGTCAATCACATTCATGTAACTTCTAGTTTGGTCCTGAACTGTTTCTTATCATCACACTAATGACGATCTTGAATTAAGACGTGTTCCAGGTGTATACTTGTCAATGTGCACTAATGAGCTTTGTATGTACACCCTCACAATAATGACGTTATTGGATGACCGTGTTAACTCATCACGCTACATCTAATATTTTACCGGAGTGACCTAAGTTCCGAGCACTTATACCTTCACACTAATGACGATATTATGCATAAGTAGTAAGAACTTATTCATCTCTATATAGACAAGACGGACCATCCAATAATGCTCCAACATTACTAATAATATTACTTAAATAAAGTAATCACTTCATCATGTGAGATTTATGACAATCAAGTCATTAATATAATTGGTCAAAATTAA
This sequence comes from Zanthoxylum bungeanum, assembly GCA_019454045.1. Classification (NCBI taxonomy): domain Eukaryota; kingdom Viridiplantae; phylum Streptophyta; class Magnoliopsida; order Sapindales; family Rutaceae; genus Zanthoxylum; species Zanthoxylum bungeanum. Next base: position 67,015 of record SKCR01044040.1, read on the forward strand.
AATTTTAATTTAAAAACGTGCAATTCATATCCAATATGACTTATGCATAAATAAATTAAAATTAATATGGCATAGATTGAAAAATATGTGTTGTGTGGTAAAGACCTGCGCTGATACCATTATGTTGGGGCATATGTGGAACCCCTAAGGTCAGATCAGAGCACCGTACAGTGGAAGTGGATCTAACCCATGGATATCTAGCATAGGTGTATTTTAAAATATTTTATGTAAAAATACATTCTGTTTCAAGTCCGTAGGATAAAACGGGGACCAAAACGGAGTCCAGAAACTTTGGAACGAACAAAATGAAGTTTCAATGTTCATCAGTCCTGCGAGTCACGACGCATAGGCTTGGGCATTGAGACGCCCCAAACAGCGAGAGCAACTGCGAAAGCTGAACGTATCGATGTCGCGACGTGGAAGAGTCAACGTCGCGACGCTCCTAGGTCTGATGCTCGGTGTCGCGAAGTCTGAAGGTCAAAGTCGAGACGCTGCCCTAGGTAGTGAGCAATTTCAACTTCAAACCAATACTAAACACTTCCAATTTTCTCCTAATACTTCAAATATACATAAAATCCAATTTTAGCATCATAACCATCATCAACAAATGTTAAACAACTAACATACATATATTCTAAATTCATATATGCATTTATGCATTTATTTGAATCAAAACACAAACCAATTTAGAATCCCACAATAAAATGACTCATGAATAATTCTAGGTCACTCAAAGGTGGTCAAATGATTATAGAATGGTAGCCTTAGCTCTAAGCTTTAATCTAGAGCTCCAAACTCTTATTAATTATTTCATGTCCAATATGAACATTTTTGACCCAATTACAAGCATATTGTGTTTATACTTCCAAAGCATCCTAACACAATTCATTAGCCTAATTTCAACTTTATGCTATGTTATTATGCATCCAATACATAACTCATCACTATATGTCTCACTAATGAAAACTCACTAAAGAAGAACATAGATTAGGAGAAGATCCAACATTACCTAGTAAGCTTGATACAAAGATCAAATCGCATTCTCCTTTGTTGGAGAACTTCCAAAGTTTAGTAAGCTTGACTCCAAGATCCAATCTTGATTTATCCTTGTTGAAATAGTTAGAGATCTTCCAAAGCATCTTTAAACACTTCTCTAACTTAGGCTAACTTCTTTACGAATTTTTTGTTTTAGCTTTTTTAAGCTTAATTAAAACTTTTGTTTAAGCTTGTTATTTATAGCAAAACTTAGGCAATTTTTAATTGATAAAAATTCTAATCAATTTTTATGTGGGCTTAATCTAATTTGTCCAAATATGTATAATTAGGTATGACTAATCACATTTGTCTACCACTTTGATTTAATTCAATTAAATTAAGACAAAGTATAACTAATGGATTAGTTACATGTCTACCACTTTAATTTAATCCAATAAAATCAAACCAAATAAGCCTATAATTACATGTTTGCAATTACCAAAATATCCTCAAATGGTAGAGATAATTATGAATTTACGATAAAACCCTTGTGTAATTATTGAATTAATCCAATTAGGTCAAAGTAAATAATCAATGTTGTCCAATAACACTTAATTATCTTAGTTGATAATTATAATATCAAATATTATTTATTATCAAAAACTATCGGCTACCCAAGTGCTCAACGAGTACACTTCATATTGTGGGACTCTCTAAGTCCAGACACGTTCGTCATATTAACCAAGCTAATATTTATGCCATTCGGCCACCTCCAAATCCGCAAAGAACACGAACAAACTTTCTGAACTATACAAGTTGAGGTCATCACATATGTTTATCAATCCATCCGTCGTAGGATATCTGAGTTGTGTTTAGGAAATATAGAATACATCGTCAAGTTTCTGAGGCGAACATCTATATCGACATGTCCACGATTTATTACAACTAATGCGATCCACCCTAGGTGATCGGCTTTGGCCAAAGTCTTTAAGAATCCTGACTTACTCACATGGTTACCTAAACCCCTTATGGTACACATACGGGCTGACGGATCCTATCTTGATACACACTTGATTAACTAGTGCATCGGTCCACACCCAATGAACATCTAGAGGCCATACTATTAAAGATTTCTGACATACATGGCATCAAAGTGTGGATGATTGATGAGCGGAAAATATATCATTATTTACCGTCCCTTTTACTTAATATTTTGTATAGTTTCTCGAGTTTTATGAACGTTTTGATGTGTTTTAATTTATTTTGCAGATAAAATAAAATCGGGACTTAATGGAATCAATCAGGATGAAATTTGGAACAAATAAGGGCAAAAACTGTACTTGACATTTTGATTTTGGAGATTGGAAACTTGAAATGGCGTTCTAACGAAGTACAATTTCGGAAATTCTAACTTTGCACAATTGTCGTATTTTTACCATAATGTTTTACTCTGATATCGGATTGAGATGATTCAGGTTCCAGTTTAAAGAAAACTCAAAGATCTACAACTTTGACGTTCATAATAATTTCGAATTCTGAAGTTTCCATGACCGAAATTGATAAAACATTCGTAAGTATGTTATGTGTAATTATTTAAGTCATTTTCAAAATAAAAAAAATAAAAATTGTCAAACTTCCACCAAAATGCTTGCATGTTTGGTGGAGGATTTGGTGCCATGTTTGGTGGAGCAATTGGTGGAGAAATTGGTGGAAGCCTTTAGATTTGCCTATAAATACCAAGCTTAACTTTGTAAATTTTTCATGCTTTCTTTAGAGGAATTTCTCCATGAAAACCTAAAGGAAAGTGTTTTGTATATTTATTTAAGTTTTCTTGTATTTTCTTTTTATTTAATTAATAAATTTTTGTGTGTTTTCATTTACAGCATGAGCAGGTAATCTCATTCTACTGGGGTAAAAAGGTGAGACTTTTAATATAATAAATTAGATTAATCTCCCTTATTTTAATTAAAATTTGGATTAATTAGTTACCGCATATATGGTCGGTTTAGGTGACAACCTTATTTACCGCCTATATGGTCGGTTTTACATTTCAGACGTAGTTTCCGCCTATATGGTCGGTTTAGGTAATAACCTTGTTACCGCCTATATGGTCGGTTGGATTTAATTGAGACAAATGGAATTACCACCTTTATGGTCTGGTTAAATATAATTAATTAATCGGTAAACATTGACAATAAGGGAGATTTCTAATTTTGAAATATTAAAAGTGGATCCTCTAACCCCCAGCATTTTCTTTCATTATTGTAATTTTATTTTATTTATCTCCAAGTTATTTTTTATGATGTTTTGTTTTTTAAGTGTATAGTAATCCTAAGTATGTTTTGTAACTAAACATATTATGTGGGGTTGTGATGAATTCCAATATCACCGGCTTATAAGGGGTTATTTTGTATCTTGGGTAATATAAAGGTTTATTTATTAAGTCTTAAGCTTAATGCTTCTTGTTAACTGGTCATTAATAAGATTAATCTGTTAAACTTAAAATAAACTTGACAGAGGAATTTTAGGTTTGAGCCTTATACTTAATAGCCTAAGATCTCCCTTAAGGATTAGATACCCCTTAATAGATTTCCTTCTAGGATAGACATATACCTGTCGGGCGGGGGTAGCCACAATTGGAACTTAATCTTAATGAATTCAGGTAACTTGATTAACATAGACATATGATTAATTAGGTTATTCTGGGTATTTGCATGATCATTGACAGAGGCTTTTGCATAATATCGTGTTCCAGGTTAATAAACCAATATATTGCACAAACATGAGATGACCACTTCATCTTTAAAAGATATTGGAAGGATTCACAACCCTAGATAGTTTAATATTATTGAATTTTCCTTTAATTTACATTCGTACTATTTTATTTACTTGTTTTAGTTTAAAATCACCATCCAATTAACAACCAATCTATTAGATACTCGTAAACATTTGGCTTCATAAATTAATAGCTTGGGTATTAAGTCCTCGTGGGATTGATAATTTTTATACTACTTGAGCGATACGTGCGCTTGCGTTATACGTGTGTGATCACGCCGATCAAGTTTTTGGCACCGTTGCCGGGGACTTATTTATCTTTTACTATTAATTTTGGGGTTAGATACCTTTACTTGTGTCTAATTTGTTTTTATTTATTATTTTTGTTTTCTTGTGTTTCAGGTTCTCAGACACTAAATGAGAAGAGCCGGAAGTTTTTAAATCCGACCGCTTGACCTAGAAATTGAAAGAACAATCAGAAAGCTGAGAATGGAAAGGCGAGAAGGTCAAGAAGCAATCATCAACATGGAACCTGAACCTATGGAAGTTGCACCACCAATTCACATTCGAGACAGAACTATTCTGGTGGTTGACGGCTTCATTTCATGTATTGTACTTCCTCTCTTACCAGCAAATGTGTGTGACATCAAAACATGTATTCAGATGATACAGCAGTCAGTTCAGTTTGGGAGGAATGCAACTGAAGATCCTAATGCCCACATCAGCAACTTCCTGGAAGTTTGCGGCACTTTCAACTACAACCGAGCGGCTGAAGAAGCAATGAGACTGCGTGTTTTTACATATTCTTTTAAAGACAGAGCTAAGGCTTGGCTACACTCACTACCAGCATGTTCCATCACAACTTGGAACACTCTAGCCACCAAATTCCTTGCAAAATACTTTCCCCCAGCCAGAACTGCAAAGCTGAGGAATGACATCACATCATTTGTGCAACATGATTCAGAATCCCTCTGCGAAACTTGGGAAAGATACAAGGATTTGCTCAGAAAATGTCCTCACCATGAGATTGCGAAATGGCTACAAGTCCAAACCTTCTACAATGGACTTTCTGGATTAATGAGAACCACAATTGATGTTGTTGTTGGAGGTGCTTTAATGGCAAAATGAGAAGATCAGGCTTGGGACCTAATTGAAGAAATGGCCAACAACAATTTTTGTGGCCAACAGAAAGGAGCATGATCCAGCGAATTGCTGGAATTTATGAAACTGGAGCCAATACAGCATTGAGTGCCAAGCTGGATCAGATTTGCAAAAGTCTAGATACTCTTAACATGAAGGTTGATGCTGGATCCACAAGTTCACCATATGGAGGAGCACCAGAGTCAGAATCTTACAACCAACATGATGAGACGGTGAATTATGTCAATAATTTCAACAGACAGAGGAACAATCCATATTCCAACACCTACAACCCAGGTTGGAGGAATCATCTCAATTTCGCATGGAGCAACAATTCAGGACAAAAGAACAATCCACCACCAGGATTCCAACAGTATAACAAAGGCCAGGAGTATGAAAAAGAACCAGGAATAACATAAGTACTTGCCATGTTGAAAAAGCAACAAGCAACATACGATGCTATGTTTCAAAGCCAATCTGCTTTTATAAAGGCACTGGAAAATCAAATAGGAAAACTAGCCAATACTCAGAGTTACAGACCGCAAGGAAACCTTCCTAGCAACACAGAACCAAATCCAAGGAACAGATGGAAGGAGCAATGTCAAGCCATTACCTTGAAAAGCGGTACTGAAATCAACAAAGATGTTGGAGTCAAGGCAACTGCTGAGGAAGTTCCAAAAGAAAACAGTGAAGCAGATCCACAGATGGAGGAAAAAAAAGAAAAAGTAAATGATCAAGAAAAATTCACTCCACCTCCACCTTTTCCACAGCGTCTTCAGAAAACTAAACTGGACAAGCAGTTTGCTCGATTCCTAGAGATTTTCAAAATGATGCATATCAACATTCCATTTGCAGAAGCGTTGGAATAAATGCCCGGTTATGTCAAATTCATGAAAGACATTTTATCACGAAAGCGAAGATTGGGAGATTATAAAATAGTAGCATTGACAGAACAATGCAGCGCCATCATTCAGAGGAAGTTTCCCCCAAAGTTGAAAGATCCTGGCAGTTTCACCATCCCTTGCACCATAGGCGAACATTACTTCGGTAAGGCTTTATGTGATTTAGGTGCCAGTATTAACTTGATGCATTTGTCTATTTACAGGAAACTGCAAATTGGAGAAGCAATGCCCACCTCAGTTACTCTGCAGCTTGCTGACAGATCGCTCACATTTTTGAGAGGTGTTGTGGAAGATGTATTGGTTAAAGTCGACAAATTCATTTTCCCTGCAGATTTCATTATCCTTGACATGGAAGAAGATAAAGATGTACATATCATCCTCGGGAGACCATTCTTGGCTACAGGTCGAACTGTTATTGATGTACAAAAAAGAGAATTAACCATGAAAGTGCAGGACCAAGAAGTTACCTTCAATGTTTTCAAAGCCATGAAATTCCCGAGTGATGAAAAAGAGGAGGAATATTTCAGAATTGATGTTGTAGATAGTATCATCTAGGATACTGATGCAATGCAACTTCCCACAGATAAACTTGAAGCTTGCATCACCAACATGACTGACAGCGAACTAGATGATGAAATTCTAGAATGTATCAACTATCTTGACAGACCATTTCGCTCCAAATCGACACCACATGTGGAAAGTTTGGAACTACTAAAAAAGAAGCGAATCAAGCCCTCGGTTGAAGAACCACCGCAACTAGAACTAAAGCTACTTCCAAGCCATCTCAGGTATGCATTCTTAGGAAACTCTTCTGATTTACCTGTGATTATTTCTTCGTCGCTAACATTGGAGCAGGAAGATAAGTTGCTAAGAGTGTTACAAGAATACAAGAAAGCCATTGGTTGGACTATAGCAGACATTCGAGGCATTAGTCCATCATTTTACATGCATAAAATTTTGATGAATGACGAATACAACGCCACAGTAGAGCATCAATGGAGACTAAATCCAATCATGAAGGAGGTCATGAAGAAAGAAATTATCAAATGGTTGGATGTCGACATCATTTATCCCATCTCTGACAGCACGTGGGTGAGTCATATGCAATGTGTGCCAAAGAAAGGAGGAATTATTGTAGTCACAAATGAAAAGAACGAGCTGATTCCAACAAGAATGGTGACTGGATGGAGAGTATGCATGGACTACATGAAGCTGAACAAAGCAACAAGGAAATATCATTTCCCACTACCATTCATTGATCAGATGCTAGACAGATTGGCGGGACATGAGTTCTATTATTTTTTGGACGGATACTCGGGGTATAATCAGATTGCCTTCACCCCATAAGATCATGAGAAAACCACTTTTACATGTCTGTATGGTACTTTTACTTTCCGTAGGATGCCATTTGGACTATGTAATGCTCCTGCTATATGTCAAAGTTGCATGATGGCCATCTTCTCAGACATGTTGGAACAAAGTATGGAGGTTTTCATGGATGATTTTTCTGTATTTGGAGACTCGTTCAACCACTGCTTGTAAAATCTGGAAAAGTGTTACAAAAGTGTGAAGACACCAATCTGGTACTCAACTAGGAGAAATGCCACTTCATGGTACAAGAAGACATTGTCCTGGGACATCGGATCTCACAAAAGGGAATCGAGGTAGACAAAGCAAAGATCGAGACAATTGAAAAACTACCTCCACCATCATCCGTAGAAGGGATTCGGAGTTTTCTCGGACATGCAGGCTTTTACATGAGATTTATCAAAGACTACTCCAAGATTGCTAAACCTCTGTGCAATCTTCTGGAGAAAGATGTGCCTTTCAACTTCACCAAAGAATACCACGAAGCTTTTGAGATCTTATAATAGAAGCTGGTCTCTACCCCATCATAGTAGCACCAGACATGACCCTTCCATTTGAGGTGATGTGCGATGCTAGTGACTTTGCTGTAGGTGCAGTTTTGGGACAACGCAAAGCAAAAATTTTCCATGTCATTTACTACTCAAGCAGAACACTGAATGAAGCACAACTCAACTACACAACCACTGAAAAAGAGTTGCTCGCAGTTGTGTTTGCTTTTGATAAATTCCACTCATATCTGCTGGGTCCCAAAGTGGTGGTCTACACAGATCATTCAGCAATTAAATACCTGATCGCGAAGAAAGATGCCAAACCCGGATTGATCCGTTTGGTGCTTCTACTATAAGAATTTGTCGTGGAGATCCGAGACAGGAAAGGGACAAAACCAAGTGGCATATCACTTATTGAGGCTTGAGAATGGAGAAACAGCTGGCAATGAACTGACAATCAAAGAAACTTTTCCAGATGAACAGTTGTTTTCCATGAAACAACAGGATGTCCCTTGGTATGCTGACTATGTAAACTACATAGTATCGGGAAAATGGCCATTGGAATGGACACATCAGCAACAAAAGAAGTTCTTCAAAGAAGTCAAGCACTATGTCTGGGATGAGCCGTACTTGTTCAAACATTGTGCTGATCAATTACTGAGGCGTTGTGTTCCACATGAGGAGGCCAATAGTGTCTTACAGCACTGTCATTCATCACCATACGACGGACACTTCAGTGAAAATAAAACTGGAGCCAAAGTCCTACAATCAGGTTTTTTCTGGCCCACTCTGTTTAAAGATGCTTACTTATTTGCTCTTTAATGTGACAGGTGCCAGAGAACGGGAAATATATCGAGGAGAAATGAAGGACATCTGCAAAATATTCTGGAAGTGGAGATATTTGATGTATAGGGGATTGAGTTTATGGGACCCTTTGTTCCATCATTCGGAAACCCGTACATACTAGTTGCAGTAGACTACATCTCCAAATGGGTTGAAGCAATAGCACTGCCATCAACTGATTCAAAAGTGGTGATAAAATTCCTTAAAAAGAATATTTTCACTCGCTTCGGAACAAAAGCAGCAGGAGAAAAACGGCTTCACCAACTCCACGAATTGGAGGAATTTCGCCTACAGGCTTATGAGAATGCCATAATATACAAAGAAAAGACCAAAAAGTGGCATGATCGAAAAATAGTGTGCAGACAATTGGAACCAAGGCAGCAGGTGTTGTTATATAATTCAAGGTTGAAACTTTTCCCTGGAAAGCTGAAACCAATGTGGTCGGGTCCATTTGTGATTACTCAGGTTTTACCATATGGAGCTGTTGAGTTACGTGATCCCAACACCAACGATACATTCAAAGTTAACAGCCAGCGTGTCAAGCACTATTGGGGAGAATCATTTGAGCGATAAAAAGAAAGTGTCACACTTTCAGATCCAGCCTAACGTTCAGGCAGTCATGTCTAGCTGACGACATTAAACTTAGCGCTAGTAGGGAGGCAACCCATGTAAATTGTGTATATATTCAGATTTGGTGTGTTTTATTTTTTGTGTTTAATTTTTGTAGGTAAAGTCACATTTCAGGATGGAAGACGTTCTCGTAAATCTTCACAAGCAATTTATGTCTCTCCCTCAAAACTCTCTGATGAAAGTCTACAAAGTTCGCTTGGAACGAATGAGACTTCTGATGATCAAAGGTATTCCTAATGACTTTCGTTGGATTATTGAAGCACGGGTCCAATTGGCAGGTGAGTCCTCTGACTCTTTTATTTCATATCTGTCTGGTTTAGGAAGAAGCACCTATGCTAAGAAAAGAAGAGGTAAAAGACTAGGTGTTTGCTATAAATGTGCACGCATGATGTGTAATACTCGTTGTCGTTCTTTAGGAATGGTGTCTGATAACCATGAAGATAAAATTAAATTCATTAGGGATGGCTTGAGTAAGGAGTCTTTGGATGACATATCATTGACTCTTGAGACGCATTCTAGTGCATATGTGCATCACGCAATTCACATGTTATATACACAGTTCCGAAAAGAAAGATAACATTTAAGTCTCGAGAATCTGACTCTAAAAAGACTCTGTTTGCCAATTTATAAGAAAATTGGATTGGAAGCTTGTCTTTGACGCATAGACGTCATTCAAGCCGTTACTTCTTTTAAATATTATTCTCTTTGTATTTATCTAATAATTGAGATTTGTTTTGTTATTTTCTTTTATTTTCTCCAACAGGATCTAGACTTTTTGACTTTCACGATATATTTTACTGTTTAGCTAATAATTGTCATTTGACAGGTACTAGTGCTATTATTACTCACCCTTTTTTCAGGTTTTATAAATTCAGCTCATCATTCCACTCTTGAAGACATCCAGAGTTAAGAAGTAAATAAAAAAAATAAAAGCCACTTCAAGAAGACGAGTTGTAAATATATGTGTGTTTTGCGGTACTAGTGTTGGTTCTAAGCCAAAGTTCGTTGAGGCAGCACATGAATTGGGTAGAGTAATTGCTGAAAGGAATATGCACCTAGTATATGGTGGTGGCAATCTTGGACTAATGGGGATCGTTTAAAGGGCTGTACAGGAATGAAGCAGTCAAGTTTTGGGAATCATCCCAAAACCTTTAGCATAGGCGAATCTTATAGGACCATCAAACGAAGAGGAACTAGTCATGACAGGTATGTCTGAATGACTGGTGGAAATGATTAATTATGCTGATGCTTTTATTGCTTTGCCAGGAGGCGTGGGTACGATGAAGGAAATTTTTACAGTGATATCTTGGGCGAACTTGAATATACACCAGAAACCAATTGGACTGTTTAATGCTGATGGATTTTATGATTTTCTTTGTGTGTTTTTTGATGATGCCCGGAGGAATGGGTTCGTGTTAAAACCTGTAAAAGATATCATATTTACTGCCAGAACTGTCCATGATTTAATTGACCAAATTTTAGCCTTTGAACCACAAATTGACCCTATCCTTTCCAAGATTAATTGGTCTGATAATGATCGTGGTAAAAAGCGTCGGATAAATCTGGATCTTAACCTTTAATTTTCTTTTTTAGATGTAAAATCTCAGCTAACCGGTACTATTTTCTAAATTCTTCTTCTACTTTTTAGACATTGGGGACAATGTCTCAATTAGGTTTGGGGAAGGGGAATAATTTACTAGTATCTTGTTTTTTTGTGTTGTTTTTATTTGATTTTTAGTCAAAAATTTTCAAAAAAAATGAAAAAAAAAATATTTTGTGTTTTTGTATTTTTTTAACTTGACTAATCAGGTGAAATTGGTGTGAGATAGTTGTGTAAGGAATTTCCACTCTTGAGACGTATCTCAACCTATTTCGTAACAAGTTAATTTTTGTTTATTTCCTTTTGAATTATTTAATTTGTGAATTCTCCATAATACTGACTAAATTGGATCTTCATATGCTCAATTGACAGATATTATCAATATGCATAGTAACATACATCCATGAGTTGTAAGTGAAAAGTTTGTAATATTCAGTGCTATCGTTTAATTGGATGAAGTATCTAAAAAAAGCGATGGAATTAAAAAAAACATCTGAAATTCTAGTAATTAAGTCTGTATGGGTGTTTTAACACTTAGTGCCCTAAAACCAATTGGTTTGGGAGTCACTGGCCTAAAGCTCGCTACATGGATTGAAGATTTTATAAATATATATATATATATATATATATATATATATATATATATATATATTATAAAGCACAATGGTGTGGGGAGAAAGAGAGTGTAACGGATGGTTAGGATTAAGAGAGATAATGTATCCAAATGCTATCTTTATGTGGCTTAATTGGCGGCTCAGATCATTTCATTATAATCTAATGGTTGATAAAGAATCATTTCATTATGGAATCTCTATAAAAATGGAAAATGAAAACTACCTAATAAATTGAAGAATAAAATCATTTATTAATGGAAAATGAAAATTACCAAATAAATTAAAAAATAAAATCATTTAATTAAAAAATAAAATCATTTCATTATAAATAAATTAAATAACATAATCTCAATTTCTCTGTAAATTATGTAATACCGTGCCGTAGTCACGGGCAAACACTAGTATATATATATATATATAATATATATATATATATATATATATATAATATATATATATATATATATATATATGAAATCCAAGTAATTAAGTCTTTAAGGATGTCTTAACACCTAGTGCCCTAACGCTAATTGGTTTGGGAGTCACTGGCCCAAAGCTCGCTACATGGATGGAAGATATTGTATAGAATAAAAAAATCAATCAAAAAAAATCCATTGCTAAAAAATGTGTGAATTCTGATATAACTTTAGGACAAAAATATTACTCTCTTTTCAACTACACTTATGAATTTTATGGGCACAATGATTTGATTAATACCTTGTTGGTTGTGTATAATAAGAATGGTAAAAATAATCGGAGAATTTACTTATTTGGTAATTTAGAAAGAAAGAAAACAACTACTAACTTGGATAAGAAGTTTCACTTGTTTAGTTACTAACTTGTTTTTTCTCTTTTCTCTTGTCTTTATGCTTTTGTGTGCATTATATTGACGTTTGTGGGTATCGTCACTGTAAGCCCTCACGAGACTACAACTCGTCCACTAGGGACACCTAGGGGTTTAAAGGCTTATTGCATATGCTAAATGCAACTGTGATCCCTACGAAAGTGGCTTAGTTTAATTTTAATTGTTTTTGCATTTTATTTTGTTGTTTTGCTCGAGGACTAGCAAAATTTTAGGTTTGGGGGTGTGATGAGCAGTAAATATATCATTATTTACCGCCACTTTTACTTAATATTTTGTATAGTTTCTCGAGTTTTATGAACATTTTGATGTGTTTTAGTTTATTTTACAGATAAAATAAAATCGAGACTTAATAGAATCAATCAGGACGAAATGTGGAACAAATAAGGGCAAAAACTGGACTTGACATTTTGATTTTGGAGATTGGAAACTTGAAATTGCATTCTAACGAATTACAATTTTGGAAGTTCCGACTTTACGAAATTGTCGTATTTTGGTCATAACTTTTTACTCCGATATCTGTTTGAGGTGATTCAAGTCCCAGTTTAAAGAAGACTCAAAGATCTACAACTTTGAAGTTCATAATAACTTCGAATTCTGAAGTTTCCATGACCAAAATTGATAAAATATTCGGAAGTATGTTATGTGTAATTATTTAAGTCATTTTCAAAATAAAAAAATAAAAAAAATAAAAAAATAAAAATTGTCAAACTTCCAGGATTTGGTGGATGATTTGGTGACATGTTTGGTGCCATATTTGGTGGAGCAATTGGTGGAAGCCTTTAGATTTGCCTATAAATACCAAGCTAAACTTTGTAAATTTTTCATGCTTTTTTTGGAGGAATTTCTCCATGAAAACCTAAATGAAAGTGTCTTGTATATTTATTTAAGTTTTCATATATTTATTTATTTATTTAATAAAAATTTTGTGTGTTTTCATTATTTACAGCATTAGCAGATAATCTCATTCTGCTGGGGTGAAAAGATGAGACTTTTAATATAATAAATTAGATTAATCTCCCTTATTTTAATTAAAATTTGGATTAATTAGTTACCGCCTATATGGTCGGTTTAGGTGACAACCATATTTACCGCCTATATGGTCGGTTTTACATTTCATATGTAGTTTCCGCCTATATGGTCGGTTTAGGTAATAACCTTGTTACTGTCTATATGATCGGTTGGATTTAATTAAGACAAATGGAATTACCGCCTTTATGGTCTGGTTAAATATAATTAATTAATCGGTAAACATAGACAATAAGGGAGATTTCTAATTTTGAAATATTAAAAGTGGATCCTCTAACCCCCAACATTTTCTTTCATTATTGTAATTTTATTTTTATTTATCTCCAAGTTATTGTTTATGATGTTTTATTTTTTTAAATGTTTAGTAATCCTAAGTATGTTTTGTAACTAAACATATTATCTGGGGTTGTGATGAATTCCAATATCACCGGCTTATTATGGGTTATTTTGTATCTTGGGTAATATAAAGGTTTATTTATTAAGTCTTAAGCTTAATGCTTCTTGTTAACTGGCCCTTAATAAGATTAATCTGGTAAACTTAAAATAAACTTGACGGAGGAATTTTAGGTTTCAGCCTTAAACTTAATAGCCTACGATCTCCCTTAAGGATTAGATACCCCTTAATAGATTTCCTTCTAGGATAGACATATACCTGTCGGGCGGGGGTAGCCACAATTGGAACTTAATCTTAATGAATTCAGGTAACTTGATTAACATAGACATATGATTAATTAGGTTATTCTGGGTATTTGCATGATCATTGACAGAGGCTTTTGCATAATATCGTGTTCCAGGTTAATAAACCAATATATTGCACAAACATGAGATGACCACTTCATCTTTAAAAGATAATGGAAGGATTCACAACCATAGATAGTTTAATATTATTGAATTTTCCTTTAATTTACATTCGTACTATTTTATTTACTTGTTTTAGTTTAAAATCACCATTCAATCAACAACCAATCTATTAGATACTCGTAAGCATTTGGCTTCATAAATTAATAACTTAGGTATTAAGTCCTCGTGGGATCGATATTTTTTATACTACTTGAGCGATACGTGCGTTTGCGTTATACGTGTGTGATCACGCCGATCAATGATCTCACACAAAATTAATGATATCATATAGTCAATGGATTACATATGCTACTCGACTCAAGGAGATTCCTATTGACAGTGCTGTGTGATTCCAACTATTAGGAATCTCATGTGAGTCATTCAGTATTCGCTTCAACGAATACTCACACGTCTATACGAACTTTCCAAAACTCATGGTACATCGGGTTAAACCGTTGGAACTCAAATTCCAATATACGACATGTGCTAGTCTTCTAGGTTATAGGAATTCGATAAACCAACGACTAAGAATATTTACTGTAAGGATAGTTTATAATAGTAATATTATCCCAATGTCGGACCACCTTGTGTCCAGTTTTACTACAAAACTATTCTAATGTCGATGTCATTCTCAGCATATTTATACATTAATCTAATATGCATAATGACATTACCATTAATAAGGTATGAAATGAAAATATAGTTATTTTTTTAATAAATAATAAAATGTACAATACATTATTCGGATTGACGCTCCAAGAACCAACTCTAACAGGCTCGACCCTGTTAGAAATTATAGGAAATAAATAGAGGGATGAAGAAAGTTATATATTGCTTTCTTGATTAAAAAAAGAATAGATGTTGCATTTATATAGGCTTACAAAATCGGATATTTCAGGAATATACTCGTTACAAAATCATCGTAATAATATACAAAATAATTACACAATCAATATAATCAATTACATTAATCAGGATCAATTATAATCTGCAACTGTGTCTTAACATCCCCTCTCAAACTTAAGATAGTAGTAAGGAAACCATATTGATTTTGGAAATGAGAGTGAGAAAATGATGCCCACGAGAACCTATGCATATCAAGAAAGGACCATTTAGCCCGCGTGTTGGGTTTAGGCATCTTAATATTTGAGATTATGTTCCTAAATCTTTGGCTAGTGTTAACCTCGAAAATCGTTTTCGTTGGTTATGATAATATTAGAAAATGATTTTAAAGGAAACATATATGTGTAGATAAGATAAGTTATACAAAAATGAGATTTGACGTTTATCAATGTCTCGTCGTATAATATATGAGGATCCCAACTTGTATGGTTCAACAATGTCATTTATGTCGTCATAATTTATAGGTTGACAGATTACGGACACGTGAAAACCATTTCATGCGACAAACATACTTGAACCTAGAGAGTCACAATTATAAAATGTACTGGTTGAATATTTGAGTAGCCGATAATTAATGTGTTAGTTATCGAATGGAATAATTAATGGTTATATGATAACCTTAATTATTCGTAAAGCCACTATGGATTAAATTAAATTGTTTAATTGTTAAACTAATAAATCACAAAAGAAAAAAATGAGATCCGTGTTATTGGGCCCACATCATATATGCAAGTATTGTGCACACGTGTGTTATATTTATTTGCTTATTGAATAAGCAAAATTAAATGTGCATGACTCGGATTTTGTGAATGGGTTTCTTTTGATTTTTTGATTATTTTTTGTGAAAAAAAAATATATAAATCAAAATCTAAACCAAATCCACGACATTATTGCCTTATGTCTTTCATTCAAACAAGAGAGCAAAACTCTCCCACTTTCTTCTCAAAATTCGGCTAAGAGAAGCACAAGGAAATAAACATGGTCATCGGTTCGGTTCGGTTCCGATTGAAATCAGGAACCGGAATCGAATCGGACGGTTGCGGTTTGGTTCTGGATTTTTTTTATAATTAATTTAAAATTTTAATTTTCTTAAAAAAAAAAAAATAGGATTTCAAATTTATTTAAAATTATTAATTTATATTTATATTACATTAAATTAAAAACTTAAACTTAAATTTAAATTAAAATAAAAGAGCTTGAACTTAAATTTTTAAAAACTTAAGTTGCCTACGTATCCTATAAGGGTGAGAGGAATCAAATCTCACGTAATTTCATTACATTTTTTAGATAGTTCTCCATTATAATTATTTACTCATCATCATTATCTTTGTCTTTTGTTGATCTGTCAGCTCCCGTTTCGCTTGTACTTACAGATGCATTGTTGAACAAGTCTTCAAAGTCATCGGGGGCATCTTCTTGTTGCCTCAGATTAGCTCGGGTCAAATCATCTACACATATTGTTGCTTCTAAAATGCTTGGATGTAATGAAGACAATCTCGCTTCCAAAATATTGTCTCATAAGCTGAAGGCTTGTTCAACCGCAATGGTGGAAACAAGTGCTATCAGCACCTCTTTAGCAATAATTGATAAAACATGATAGACATTTTGATGTCGGTTCCACCAATCAAGTACTTGGAAATTTTTACTTACTAAACTCTTATGAGGAAACTCAAAATTGGTAGACAAATAACTATCTAATTTCGGGTTGTTAGTTGTGTTATCCCTCTATTTTTTATTTCGTTGTAGTAACCAACGATCACCTACGCTAAGTCTTGAATGTATTACGGGTTCGCTATTAGATTGTCATGATGATTGCAAATTATATCTACTAACATAATCATTAAATAAATCTATTAAATTAATTTTTTTTTCATCTATTATTTTTATAATATTAATTTCATCATCTATTCCTAAAAATACATAGTAAGTTTGTAAGCCACTATTCAAACCTTCTGATTTAAATCTAGGATAAAAAAAATTGTGGTAATAAGATAAAACAATGGAATGTCTTTAAAAAAAAATCAACAATTTTCTCTTTATAACAACAATAGCTTTAATTAAAACAATATCAATAATATTTGAACTTTTACTATGCTCATATAGAGTACCAATAATATTTAAACATTCAATAAGAAAAATGTGTCATACAAGTAAATTTAGAAAATTCTTCTCTATTTTTAACATTAGAATATTTAAATAAATCTAAAGAATTCATACCTCTACTAGATGAAACGTACCTACCTATTTGAGTTTATGTTGTATCAAGTCCAATTTCAGCGGCATTATGTCTATCCAAGTGTTTTTTCATATTGCCATAGTCGCCGGTAAATTTGTAAGATACACCACGATAGTTGCATATTACTCTTGAACCTTCATTTTCAGTCTTGACTAAATGAAAATGAATTTTGAAAATATCGGAAGATCAAGATTTAACTTATCTTCTTCGTGTACCGATACTTTGGATGCTCTCTTGGGTTGGCACATTGGACATGGTGTTCTCAGATGAACTCGTCATTTTTTTGTTAATATTGAAGAATAGTAAAATTAAATCAATAGGAGAAATTAAAGATGAGAGAATTGAGAATGAGAGAATTAAAAAAATTGAGAGATTTGAGAATGAGAGAATTAAAGAAATTGAGAGAATTGAGAATTGATGTGTTGAAAAAAATGAAGAATGGCCCAAATTTATATATTTTCGGATTATTTTTATGATATCTAAATTGCCCCTACAACTAGTTGTTTTATTAATGTTATTAAGAGTAATTTAATAATTACATTTTACAAAAAAAAAAAAAATTAAAGGCTGCAGAAAGCTGTTGCTCCCTACTGCCTGACCCAACGCCTACTAGCCGTACGGTTCCGGTTGGAACCGTGGAACCGGTTGGAACCAGACGGTTCCAACGGTTCCTCCAATTCTATTCGGTTCGGATAGGGTAGAACCCCAACAGAATAGAATAAATTCGATTTCGGTTTGGTTTCAATTTCGAACCGGAACCGTGACCGGGTTTACAAGGAAATACATAGCTTAAAACAAAAAATTGAAAATGAAATCCCTAAAAATTGAAAATCAATTAGCAAGTAATATTTCATTGCTTGTATTTTGATGTATTTAGATTTTTGATTAATTTGATTGGATATTTTAGTAATGTTATTACTTTGATGATATTTATTATATATGCTATGGAATAATATTTGATAAAAAAAATATAAAATATGTAGTTATTGAGACTATTTTTGAATTTATTCAAGAATCTTCATATAAATATATAATAAAATAATAATTTATTATCGATTCCGGGTTGATCCTTGATCCGTCCTCTGACCACTGACCTTCTCTCTAACTTAGGTCGAGAGATCTGGTTGGGATGATTTATTATCATGAATAAAAATCAGACTCGAATTTTAACTTGAAAAGTCCATAATTTTGAATGGGATTTTGGGAGATTTTTCTTCCCAATTCAAAAAAATTAATCGGGATTTGAGAATTTTTTCGTCCTAATCCATAATTAAGATGGGACGTCCCAATTATTATTCTTATCTCCAATGTACAACCAATAATAATAATTATTATTTTTAAAAAAAAAAATCTACTGATGAAATATTGGACGCACCTAAATTTGTAAGGGTTCACATCACTTAGTAGGGGTGGCAAAACGAATCAATGAATCGAATTTGTATCGAATCCTAAATGAATCGAATCAAAATATGATGGATTCGTATTCAATTCGTTTATTAAAAGAATTCTAATATCATGATTCATATTCGATTCGTTCATTAAACGAATCGAATACGAATATTCGTTTAGTCGTGATATTATTAAAAAACATAATTTATCTACATTAATTCTTCATAAATATATACATATGAAATATATAATTAATATATTTATTAAAAATACATTTTTCAAATATCGACAATATTATTTTTCTATGGTAATTAGTCATATTTTTTCGAATCTTAATTGAAAAATAACAATAACTAGTAAAAGAAAATATTAAAACGAATCCTAAACGAATCAATGAGCTTAAATTCGTATTTGATTCGTTTAATTAACGAATCGAATCAAATTGACCAATTTATTAAATGAATCCATTTTTTCAAACCCGTATTCGCTTTAAAGCGAATCGAATCGAACGAATAAACGAATCATAACCCAAATTGCGACCCCTACCACTCAGCTTCATCACTCTTCTAGAGGAAAGCTAAAAAAGAAAGACAAAAGAATAAAGAGAGAGATCTTGAGTCTAATAGATTTTCTAATTTGGATGAATGTTTTTATAATCGGATATCCGGTAATTTAAAAAATTTAATAGGCCATTAGTTTGATCAATTAAATTTTTCCGGTTGAACTAGTAATACTTGATTATGTCTTAAATAGTTTTAATTAATTAAAAGTTATAAAAATATAAAATTTTTAGTTTTAAAAAAAGATTTAAGGCCATATCCGGTCCTATTCTCTGGTTTCGATCAATTTTTTATAAGACCGATTTTTAGTATTTAGTCGAATCGAATTCATGATCGGTTTTCGATTAGACTGGTTCAATCGACAGTTTTCAAAACATTGAATTTGAAACATCGGGTTTGGCTGAAGATTAGGTTTTTCCTTGGTTGAGCTTCCAATTTTTACTCCAAGCCCAGGAACAAACAGTACAGTCTTAACTGCCAGAAATTTCTACCCATTTGTTTAATCATTCATGTGAATAAAAAATTTCTTTGAAATTAATCTTTACGATTTTTAACTACTCACAATGGTAGAACGGCAGGGATATATTTGGAATTATTTTCAAGTTTTGCCTTTGTAATGCTGTTTTCCCAAAACTCAGGGACACCAAAACAAAAGAAAATAAAAAAATAAAGACAACAAAAATTAGTTTACTTGCGCACGTCTAGGGTTTTTATGTATTACATGCAAAGTCTAATCTGAAAAGGAAAGCGCCAGCCACCAGTTCAATTTATCAGATCGGTACGCTTACTCACACTCTTACAGTTTCTGTTTAGCTAATTATCGTACAATCCTACCCCAGCTAATTTTGTAGACAATGATAATTTTTATGCGTTTTTTGTACCATTATGATCAATTTTGGTTTTGGGACAATGAGAATTCTTATACAGTGATAATTTTTATGCGTAAATTGTACCATTATGCTCAATTTTGGTTTTGGGGCCCCAATCTCAACTCAAGTTGTTTGATCTGCGTTTGAATGGGTGTTGATGTATTGCTTTCAGGATTTATTTTAGGATATGGCCGGTGGTGGGGATAAAAATCCTGAAGCTAATTCCACCGGTGAAGGTGGTGAGAAAAATCCTAAAGCTAAGGCGACCGGCGGTGGTGGGGAGAAAAAGCCTAAAGCTAATGCGGCCGGTAGTAAGTATTGGCATTACAGTCCACACGTTTATGTATGTTTTCATGCGTGTATGTCAGTATCTGATGTGAGTATGATTCTATTTTTTTTTTTTGGCAACTTGTAGGAGGGAAGAAGAAGGAGGTGAAGAAGGAAACTGGTTTAGGTCTCTCCCACAAGAAAGATGAGAACTTTGGGGAATGGTATTCAGAGGTTTGTTGAAGGTTTTTTGTTTTGTACTTTGGGTTTTTGTAATGGTTGTATATAAGCTCTTGCTTGTTCAATCACTTGTTTTGGTATATGAATTCCCGTCACATAATTTATCTATAGGAAGTGTGGTGGAAACTTGCTAGGTGTACAAGGATTTGAAATGATATAGGGAAAAGAATAAGAGCATCCAATATGTCCATAATATCAATTCTAAATACAGAGCAACACCACTAGTTGGAAATGTCCTTGTGGTGAGCTATTTATATCATCCTTATTTTGTAGGTTGTCGAGTTCTAATTTAAATAAGTTTCTTATTTTCATGTGCTTTGTTTTAATTATACTAGAATTTATTCTGTTATTGAAAAAAAAAGTAGGAAGTTAATTTAGATTTTATTACATGTCTTGGTTGTATTGCTTCTGTTCAGAGTGGTATTCAAATCCCTACTGTGAGATCTAGAATCATGCAAGAATGTGCATTGGAGTTCTAATACTTTTCCTGTTTACTGATTTTTGTACTGATAGATTTCAGTTACATGACGATGTTTGAAAACTTTGGATTTTATAATTGTTCTTATTTAATCACTATAGGTGGTTGTCAATGGTGAAATGATCGAATATTATGATATCTCTGGTTGTTATATCATAAGGCCTTGGGCAATGGCAATTTGGGAGACCATGCAGGTAAGTTTGAAACTCTTTTTTAAGTCTTTTAGTGTTAATTCTTTTATTTAGGTACACTTGCATTCATGAGATTTTGGTTTTCGTTGGAACATTTGCTTTGTTGTGTTTAATATTGATTTGATGTCCCCTCTTTTGTTTTTATATCATTTCCTCAATCTTTAGGGTGTACATCTATATGATTGACTTGTTAGTGTTATCAAATGTGCAGAAATTCTTTGATGCAGAAATCAAAAAAATGAAAATTCAGAATTGCTACTTTCCTCTTTTTGTGTCCCCTACTGTTTTACAAAAGGAGAAGGATCACATTGAAGGTTTTGCTCCAGAGGTAAGATTTTGAGTTATTTTATGGGAATGTGAAATTTTGGTTGCCTATTTCGGGTTGAATTTCATCATTCTTATTCTGATAGTGTGTTATATTCATCTTTAATAACAACAGTCATTTTTAAACTCTTCGGTTGCCCTTTTGAGAAAAAAAGTCCACTTCAACAACCTGGAGGATGGCTTACTCTTCTCTCAAGTCCAGGAACACATTGGAATGTCAAATGTGAAAATTGAAATATTTCTATTGCCTGACATTTTTGGTGATCTTGGGTGTAAACATGTATCACTTATTTGTGTTGCATGTGGACTTATTGTAGAGTTTGTTTTCAGTACCAAGTAGAGCATATTTTTCTTAGGGGGTGCTTGGTTAAAGAGAAACTCCTCCACTGCATGTTTTATTTACTTTTTCTTTTTGAATTTAACAAAGGAAAGAAGTGTTAACACTGTGATATCTTTATTGTTATTTTTTTTTTCAGGTTGCTTGGGTGACGAAATCAGGGGAATCTGATTTGGAGGTTCCTATTGCTATCCGCCCTACTAGTGAAACCGTGATGTATCCCTATTATTCTAAGTGGATAAGGGGACACCGTGACTTGCCTTTGAAACTTAATCAGTGGTGCAATGTTGTTCGTTGGGAGTTCAGCAATCCAACCCCATTTATCCGGTTAGTTGATGTTAATCATGTTGGTTTCCAGTGTCATCCTTATGATTTTATTTTCATCATGTTCTTAGATATCTGGTTCTATAGGATGATGAGATGTGCTGCCTCATCGAGTGCTTGCATATTATTTGATTTTTTTAGTTCTTCTGCAAGCATATTATTTGCTTGCATTGCATATACTTAATATCCACACCAACCTTGTAGTTTTTATTTTTTTCTGCGTTTTTTTTATTCTCTTGCGTTGTATATTAGCTTTGATCATGTAATTTTTTATGTTTGATGAAATTTTTGAAGAACCTGTTGGTTGGAAAACATCTAGAATCTGGTTTGGCAATTTACTGGGCATATTTGTCTTATCGTAGGAGTCGGGAATTTCTCTGGCAGGAAGGGCATACTGCTTTTGCAACTAAGTCAGAAGCAGATGATGAGGTAAATCTGGGTTTTCAAATTTTGACTTGTGGCCAAATATTTTTGAGAATAAAATTCATGGTACTTTTTTACGAGCTTTTGAAATGCAAGAGAAGAAATAATGCATGGTTCTCGGTCATTGTGTTCACTTCCTCTTTGCCATAGCTTGGATTCTAGCTCTCAACTTATCTTGTTAGATTTTTTTAATTGGTATTGAATTTTGATGCTTCTAAATTTTCTGCTCAAGGGGTAGGAAACTAGGAACGAATCCTAAAGTAATAGAAAAATGGATTAGTGGAATCTCATTATAGCAGCAGCATTGCTTTTCTTGCTAATCTTGCCTCTTTCCTTCATGCTACCTAAGAGTCCATATTCATGTTGGAACATGGCATCTTGTTTTTTTCTTGTGTTACTTAATTGCTGCTGCCATTTTCAGGTCCTTGAGATATTGGAACTGTACAGACGTATTTATGAAGAATTCTTGGCTGTTCCTGTTATAAAGGGTAAGAAGAGTGAGCTAGAAAAGTTTGCTGGTGGGCTTTACACAACAACTGTAGAGGTAACCAATAATTAACGTGCAAGCTTTGGTTATTCTTCTCTGCTTTTTTTGATGACGTTGAACCACCTGCATGAACCAATGTGATTTCTGCCTGAGTGGGAAATTTATACGTTTGATATGCCAGGCGTTTATTCCAAACACTGGTCGTGGTATTCAAGGTGCAACTTCACATTGTTTGGGCCAAAACTTTTCAAAAATGTTTGAGATAATCTTCGAAAATGAGAAGGGAGAGAAGGCTATGGCCTGGCAGAATTCTTGGGCCTACACCACCCGAACAGTAAGAGCTTCTAATGTCTGTTGTTTGTTTCAGTTTGATGAGTCATTTAATCCTGAGTACAGGTTATTTTGTTTTGCAGTAGGAAATATTTAAATTTAAATTTTTTTTCCTTTGTTCTCTATGGTCTGATGTATGACCTGAAGAAAGTAAAAATTGAATGTTACGTTCCTTCTGCTCTTTAATTTTTTAAATGTGTTCCATATTTTTACAGATTGGGGTCATGGTGATGGTTCATGGGGATGACAAAGGATTGGTGCTGCCTCCTAGAGTTGCATCTGTGCAAGTAATTGTCGTTCCTGTGCCATACAAAGATGCTGACACTCAAGGAATTTTTGATGCCTGCACTGCAACTGTTGAAACATTGTGTGAGGCAGGTATTTGTGCTAATGCAGACTCTAGAGACAACTACTCACCTGGATGGAAGTACTCACACTGGGAAATGAAAGGTGTTCCCCTTAGGATTGAAATAGGACCAAAAGACCTAGCAAATAATCAGGTCAGGACTTCCTTTGCTGTTTTGTATGTCACTTGGCCTTCCTTCCATGTTTGTTACTTCCTGATATTGTTGCACTTATCGGCTTTTACATTACTTATGACCTGGAAAATGATGCATATTGATTCTATCCACAGGTACGTGCTGTTCGCCGTGACAATGGAGCAAAAGTTGATCTGCCTAGGGGCTCCTTGGTCGAGCGAGTAAAAGAACTTCTTGATGAGATTCAAGAAAGCTTGTTTGTTGCTGCAAAACAAAGACGGGATGCTTGCATTCAAATTGTGAAAACTTGGGATGAATTTGTTGAGGCTCTTGGCCAAAGAAAAATGATCTTAGCTCCATGGTGTGATGAGGAGGTACTTCAAGGGACAATTGGAAGTGTTTTTAACATCATACTTGGTTTTTGCTTCCTTAACAATGAAATGGAAGCAGAATTGTTTAAGTGTTCAAAGTTTTATCTTCCAGCATTTCCTTATTTGTTTTGCTTTAACTTAGGATGCTTATTTATTTATTGTTTGTTTTTTGTTATTTCTCTAGGAGGTGGAGAAAGATGTGAAAGCACGAACCAAGGGTGAGATGGGAGCAGCTAAGACCCTTTGTTCCCCATTGGAGCAGCCAGAAATCCCTGAAGGTACTGTTTGTCTGTTGGAATTGTTCTTTCTACATGAATCTGAAATACTTAAAATCTGTTTTTACAATAGGGGCGGATTCCCCCACTAAGTTACAAGTAGAATTGAAAGGGAAGGGGACTTTCATTTATTGATAGTCCGTGTTCTCAGATTTTTTTTTTATTTTTTTTTATTATGTTATCAAATTGGCATAGGTACTGTCTGCTTTGCCTCTGGGAGGCCTGCAAAGAAGTGGAGCTATTGGGGCAGGAGTTACTAGTTTCTGAAGCTGGTGATACATTTCCCCTATATACACCTTTGATGTTCTGAATTCTGTAGTGTTCTTGCATCCAAATTGAACTGCACGTATAATTTGTACTGGAAATGATGGACACAGCCATTTGTTTTCAAATGCAAAAAGCTATTTGTGACCATTTAAGCAAATATTGGGGGTTTATTTTTCATTTTTTTTTTCTTTTTAAAAAAGATTTTGTTAATGATTTAATGGAAAAATTGTCAAAATATATTGTTTGTGACCTTTTTTAAATGAATGGGTCTTTTTGACCATCTGAGCAACTGTTGGGGTATATTTCTCCTTTTCCCTAATAATTGTTTATTATGATTTAATTGATTTATTTTAATATTATATCAGGTTTTATTATAGAATTCTAAAATTAGTGGTGTAAAAAGTTTATTTTATTCTACTTTTCTATCTCTATTTATTTATTTTTATTTTTAATTATTTTCTTAATTATTTATTTATTTTTTAAATGAAGATGGTATTGGTGACCATTTAAGTAAATGATGAAGGTTTATTTGTCATTTAAAAAAATGAAGGGCAAAATTGTTAAAAAAAGGATTACTATTTTCTAAATAAAGGTGTAATTGACATTTTCCTGTTTTGAATCACTCTTGAAATTAAATGCATGAAATATGGAACTGCTCATCTCAGCCAAGGTTCTAAAACGTGTTAGGTGCTAGTTTGACGGTAGTTTGATGCTTAGCACCTAGGTAGCGTTTAGGAAATTCCTCATAAATTACGGATTTCTAAAATTAGGGTTAAGATTTGGTGGAATTTAGACAAATTTATGTTAGGAAAATGTTATTTGATTGATGGGTAAGCTCTTAAGAGGTTGAAAAGAACAATCGAAGAAATTATGGTTTTTTTTTTATATATATATAAAGTTAGGGTTTTTGAAAAATTAAGGATTTTCTAAAATTTATGTAATTATGAAAAAATTAAGCATGGAAATTGTAAGAAAACTCTAAAAACGGTGTCGATTTACTGTTAATTTTAAAATTGGAGGCAGTCAACAATCGAATTTGGCTACAAAAATTCGTCGCGGGAATGGGTTGAAATAGCTGCACATTTTAGCTCAGAGCACTGATTTCAGTCTCCAAAAAGTTCGAGTTGTAGTGGAAAATATGAAGAAAATATGATGATCACCGAACGCGATTTAATGTGGCCTTAAAATATAAAGGGATGGTATAAATTTCTAGGGGATGAGTTCTTCGGAGGCTTTCTCTAATTAGAGTGGGGATTGGTATTGACAATTTAAATATTAATGTCATGAATGGGGATGATGAAAGTTTAATACTCATTTTTTATTTAGAGAAGAGAGAATGATAAGGTAAAATTCTCATCCTTCCATTTTTTATTTATTAATTTATCCATGAAACTTTTGATTTATTTGTGAATTGTTAATTTATATAGTGTGAATGTATTTTGTATTTGTATGTTCTTAATTTTTTAATATTTTTTTTAAAACGGGCCGAATAAAGCCCAGGCTCGAGCCCAGCCCGAGTCGGGCTGGCCTGGGCCGGGCTTTTCCTAAGTCTGGGCTTCTTTTTTGATAAGCCCGACCCAAGCCCGACCCATTGCCACCCTTAAGAATAAGATGCAATATTCGAGGAGTATCAATAATACTTATGATCAAAATTTGATACGCATTTGCAATCCCAAGGTGCAATTTTTTTTTTAATTATAAAATATATTATGGTTATGGATCTCAAAATATAAAAATATTTTGAAACCCTTATTAGGACTAGACATGTACACGGTTGCTGTTTGAAATCATAACCGAACTGCAACTGAATCATTGACCAATCGAACCGTAAACCGCAATCGAACCGGATGGATCCGGTTCGATTAAGATTGGACAAAAATTCCAATCGTCCAAACCGGCAGTTGGACCGGTTCGAACCATGACAGTTACGGTTCTGATTCGAACCGTAACGGCTAACGATTGAATCGTTAACCGTTACGGTTTAAGGTTTGAACCTTAACAACTATTTTTTTTATTATAATAAATCTTAAAATGTCTAATTTGTCCCTCCCAATAATTATATTTTGGGGGCATTTTAGGCATCATAAAAAATCAAAAAAATACTATAAAGTATTTTTCAAAACCACTAAATCATTTACTCTTCTCACTCTCTCAATTTATAAGTTAGCGGAATTAACTTACATTGAGCGGATGAGAAGTTTAAAACTTTCCTTGTTATGATGGAAGCTCCAAGGTTTCTTTTGAATTCCAAACTCAAGGGTAAGTTTCCCTATCACCTCACAAGACTCCTTTAAGTGCTAGCTTGCTTGAATTTTGCAACAAAATCCCAATGAGAGAAGATGAAGCTCACGGCAATTTGGAGGGAGGAGGAAGAAATAGTTGTTTTGTTTTCACTTTCCAAAAGTTGATATTAAGTTTTCCAAAAACCAAAAAAAACTAAATGTGTTGGAAGGAAAAAATGCATTAAATGCATCCAACTACTTCCATCAACTTGGTGACAATTGATATAAGTTAGTGGGTCTCACCACTTAAATTCAAAATTCAACTTGGCTTGCACAACATACTTTGGGCTCGGGTTCGTTTAATCCGATTAAACAAATTTTCCGTTGCGACGTAATTAAATCCAATTTAATTAAATAATAATGCCTAGCAAAATTATTACGAAAGTCGGTTACGAATTCATTCCAAATTAATTCGTTCGCCCGAATTAAAATCCAATTTTAATTCCGCATTGAAATCCAATTTCAATTAATATATTCAATATATTATTTAATCGATTAATTCCAAATTAATCACGCTCTCTCTTCTATGCAAATTTAATCCCAGATAAATTCTTCCCGCAATTAATCCCTGATTAATTTTCTCTCTCATAATTAATCCCAGATTAATTCTGTTCGAGTCAAATGTCATTGGTGAATCTTTGTGAAGCGACCCAAGAGATCCCTGGATATGTTGGCAGTAAATACGGTTGTCGGACTATCCGACACGTGCGTACCGCGTACCACGTTCTCACCGATTTACAAGATATGGTTGGCTTCTAGCAAAGCACCGTGCCTACCCAATTCTCCAGAAATACTCAACGAATAATATATAATCTATATCAGGCGTAGTATACTATGTATTGCGTAATATGATCCAATATCGGATGTCACATGCTAGGCCTAGGGCAAGAATTGTGTTTGCCCCGTACGGAGCATATATCGGATCACTAGCAACTAGTCTCTGTAATAGGATAATCATGACCTAGTCATACTATCCCAATAGCTGCAGCATTTAAGAGTACTACTTTTGTATCATGCGTGATCATCATCTCCATATGACTGAAGTGATACTTCCATCTTGACATCACACCCAATACACTACGATTCTCAGTAAACTCATAAGAGGCTTACACAAAACCTGTTAAAGCTCCGGACGACCAAAACCAAAGTTTACTGATTGTCGCAAGTATTAGCGATGCAAGTCTCAGGTTAAGACCACATACACCTACCCTGATTCGGATTCCCATAGACACATAGTCATACTACCAATGGGATTCCGAGGGGTCTATCCAGAGCGAAGCTGTTCCCGGTCCAACGGCTAACAGAACCTCCTATCACACTTGCATAAGTATCCAATACTTAAATATATGAGAACTATGTCGTTAAGCTTCCATAACGCGCACAAGTGTAATACTAGTCTATTCTGCATTATCGATGTCCAGTCTCGATAATACTACGACTATGGATGTTTAATGATTAAACCATTTGTGGATTAATACTGTCTCATATCTTATTAATCCAGAACTAATCATAAGGACTTTTATCATTTATATATCCAAGTAATTCAATTACAAAATGATAAAATAGCAATTTCCTTTGTCACATAGTTAATTTGTATAAAAACTTTTAGGGATATGCCCTATTCCCAACTTGTGGATGGGCTATATGTATATGTATTTGTAATATTTTCATTAATTAATAAAATGGAAATCTTTATTATACGTGTCTTACATAAATTATATGAATCATCAAACACTGTAATAAAGCCCTTGGAGTAATAAGATGATGGCTTACACGCCTTATGAGAATCATTACTCTCAAACGTTCCTATTCATAGTTTTGTGAATAATCTAGGCGTTCACAAAGCGGAGAGACTAGTATGATGATATGATCCACCCTTAAGTGGGGTAGCCGATCTCATAGGCTACTAGCGGAGATCCGTCCGCTTGGTGTATCACATGGATGCATGGGTTGCTCGTGTCTATCGAATCGACCGCCGAAAGTTTTCACATGGAGTGTTTATCCCATGTGTCTGTGAGAACTTTCATGTATCGATTGTATGACTAGTCTTTAGACTTGAGGTCTTTACAATCTTATGTGTGTATCAAATGACTTTGACATTCTCCTTCCCCGGTTCAAAAGATCCGCTCATAAGGGTATGATTGGGTCATTTATTGAAACGCATGAAGTTTGTAAAGATACAACAGAGAATCGTCACTCTCTCAGATAATATTTTCTTATAAGAGTAGTAGTCCAATTCACGGGTTGATATGTGTGATCAGTGCTTAAGACTGTGGCCACAGCGGAAGAATCATGTGAGATTCTTGGGTTAGCACTGTTAGGGATATGCCCTATACCCAACTTGTGGATGAGCTATATGTACATGTATTTGTAATATTTTAATTAATTAATAAAATGGCAATCTTTATTATACTTGTCTTACATAACTTATATGAATCATCAAACACTGTAATAAAGCCCTTGGAGTTATAAGATGATGATTTCCACGCCTTATGAGAATCATTACTCTTAAACGTTCCTAGTCATAGTTTTGTGAATAATCTGGGCGTTCACAAAACGGAGAGACTATCATGATGATATGATCCGCCCTTAAGTGGGGTAGCCGATCTCATAGGCTACTAGCGGAGATCCGTCCGCTTGGTGTATCACATGGATGCATGAGTTGCTCGTGTCCATCGAACTGATCGCCAAAAGTTTTCACATTGAGTGTTTATCCCATGTGTCTGTGAGAACTTTCATGTATCGATTATCTGACTAGTCCTTAGACTTGAGGTCTTTACAATCTTATGTGTGGATCAAATAACTTTGACATTCTCCTTCCCCGGTTCAAAAGATCTGGTCATAAGGGTATGATTGGGTCATTTGTTGAAACACGTGAAGTTTGTAAAGATTCAACAGAGAATCGCCACTCTCTCAGATAATATTTTCTTATAAGAGTAGTATTCCAGTTCGCGGGTTGATATATGTGATCAGTGCTTGAGACTGTGGCCGCAGCAGAATAATCATGTGAGATTCTTGGGTTAACACGATTCATGACACTATCAACATCATACCTTTGACTATATGGGTAGACATTTTCCATACCCTAGGTCAAACGGTGGGGATACAGTGAGGTGAGGGACCGTATCATATGTAAATCGCATACAAAATGGGTATATATATCTTTCCTTCTCATTTAGGGGCCTTGGCATGTTGCTAGATGTCAACCTTGGTCATTGAAATCGAACGACCATCTGATCGGAAGATAATTTATGTTCGATTAAATTATCACGATTCATTTCATGTCCAACTTGAGGGGAACCCAAAAGGTCACACACAACAAAGTCGAAATCAATGGTTAATAGTGCACAATATAAATTTAACAACATATATGATTGTTGTAGGAATTGTTCATAAATGGTTCAATGTGTTTAATTATTGAACAGATCATTTATGAGGTTCCATAGTGGCTTAGGGATTGGTGAATGACAATAGGGGCACTTTGGGAATTGGAATAAATAAATGTGAATAGTAACGTGAATAGTAATGTGAATAGTAATTTTTTTTATTTGTTATTTGTTTTGAATTCCAATTCGGCCCAAACTCTTATTAGGGTTTTATAATCTCATTAAACAACTAAATTAAGATCTAATGGCTAAGATTAAATTAGCATTTATCCCGCATCAGATTCTTAATTAATTTTGTTGTCTTTGGAGCACCTATATAAACCCAAAGAATTCTTTACAATTTTTTTGCACCAAACCTTTCATATCTTGGGTTTATATAAGTGAGCAACTCTAAAGTTTAAAAGTAAGCCACTATTTTGAGGATCCTTAAGTCTAATTGACTAGAGGAACCTCGAGTTAAAAGTTTTGAGGTATTTGCCTAGGCTAGCACCAAGGGCAAAATACCTGTGCACTCAAGGCGTAGTCTTGCCGTTGAGTTTTGGATTTGGTGTGTGCACCTTTGGAGGCCACACACTTAGGTGGCTCTTTGGAACGTGGAAGAGCTTTCTGAGTTCGAGAAAAGCTTGTAGATTGGAGGGAGGACTGAAGGAGTCTTCGGTTCAAGTAAGTTCTTTTCTTTCTTTATTTTAATTAGAGTTCTTATGATAGTTAGCATGTTTAGGTTTATGTTCTTTGCATGTTTTATGAGTTTTTATGCTTAGAGTATATAGTAACATGCCTAGGCTTGGAGAATAATCAAAACAAATGGGTCTTGGGCAAAGGGATAGCGGCATCATAATTTCTTTCTTGATTTTCCGCTGCGCACTCGCTGCCGCTTCCCAACAGTGGTATCAGCGCCGTTTGTGTTTTGATTAATTCTCTCTCATTTGAACTCGAAATTGGGTATGTAAAAGTTCGTTGGAAAGCTAACACCCTGAACTTAATTTTAGGCACAAGTTTTGCATGATTTGGTTAAGATTTGAATTGTGAAATTGCATTTAAAGTTCACGCATCTGTAAAAAAAACGTGAATAGTAAATTTATTTGAATAAAATAAAATACAATATCATAATTAAATATTAATCAAAGTTATTTAATACCTAAAATAATCCCAACATATTAAAACTCATATGCTTGATGATTCTATGTATGATTAGAATTGGCATGATTATTTTAGGGTGCAAATATCTAGAGACTTTCTAAGGAAATAGAGAGTGTATTGCTTATCCCTTAGCTAAGTAATTATTCCGTGATGAACTTAGAGATTTATTACCTTTAAGGCTAATAAATATAAATCACTTGTTTATAATAAAATACATTATAAAAGATACAAGTGGGGTGGGACCAAGGCGTTAATAAAACTTTCCAAACTAAAGTTAATTTAACCAAATGTATTACTAGAGTTAGATAATGATTTGGTGTCTTCTTCACTCACTACCTTTTTATAGCCAAAAGGAAAAGCTGTGAAGACATCTAGATAATCATTTACTCAAAGCTTACCTTAAAGCATATTTAAAGTGTTGGACTGATTTGGAGGATCTATTGTTTATTCCTGTCACCAAGGCAATAAGAGCCTAAGAGGTAAGGGTATTTAAGAGAGTTTGCCCCACCCTCCCCTGGGAATTTTCAATGGAGGAATCCATTTGACAGTTATTCACTTAAACTTGCTAAAATCCCCAATAATAATTTAAGTCTAAAATTTGCCTCCCATTGTAAAGTATAGACCCAAAGGGCTTAAACCGTATTGGCAGGACTAGGCTTTACCATACTGACCAATACCAATTTATCCATAAATCATACTATTGACAATGGTTTGACTTTTCTGAGTCATAAGACGCAGCGACCCTTAGGCGTGGTCTTATAACTTAGTGGTAAAGATTGGGTGTCCACAAGGACTAGCACAATCTATGGCATGTTTGATTGCCCAACCCAATGATCAAGGAATTGTGATATATATCATAAATTGATTGGGAACCTACCTAATTATCGTATTTTATAACGACCGGCCCTAGTCGGAGTTATGAAATGATGATAATGTGATCATTGCCCACAAGAAATCCATCATATTGGGGTTGATGCGATTTGCTTAAAATTTAAGATAATTGAGTGGGAGCAACTTCATAATATTAAAAGCCATATTATTATGAAACATTAATGAAAACATATTCCTAATTTTAACATTCTCTCTTAACATGTGGGTTAAAATATTTAACAAACATTCAAATGGAAAACAGAGTATCACTTCGTTTCATCCTTGATGAGCATAAGCTCAAAGGGGACAACTACAATGACTGGTTTAGAAACCTTAAAATTGTCTTACGACAAGAAAAGATTTTCTATGTTCTTGAAAGACCATTTTCCCTTGAACCTGCAAAAGATGCTGACCAAAATACATTTGATGCTTGGAAGAAACACGTCGATGATGATGACCAAGTAGTTTGCATAATGATTGGCTCTATGTCGGACGAACTTCAGAAAGCTCACGAAGATATGGATGCTCAAACCATCATCTTTCACTTGAATGAGTTGTATGCAACTTCCGTTCATACCGTGAGATTCCAAGTGTCATGTGCCTTATTCCAAACAATGTATAAGGAAGGTCTGTTAGTGGAGATGTGCTTAAGATGATTGGCCACATTGAAAAATTGGCCAACCTCGGGTTCATCATTGATCATGAGATAGGTCACGATCTAATTCTTCAGTCCTTACCAAAAGACTTCTTTAACTTTATTATGCAGTTTCATCTGTCTGATAAAGAAGCTACTTTAGCATAATTGCACAATCTGATAAAGCAAGCAGACAAGGTTTACATTACTTGGTCAGTAAGTAAACTCGTTGAGACTGATACATGTCATATATTGGAATCTTGGATTCCAATGGTAAATTCTCAATGAACCGTGAGTCTTGGAGACTCGTATAGACATATAGGTATTTATATCAGATAAAAACTGAACGAATCACCGAATATTCTTAATGGATGCTACACCAACGTCAATAAGAATCTTTTCGGGCTGAGTAGCATAATGATTTTTTGACTTGAGATACCACTGTGGATATATGAGATGTCATCACACTTTGATGGCAGTCACGTCATCGACCTATTAAGGCCAGACCTCCGCCCGTCCGTTGGGTGTAGACTGATCCTCAAGATATCATGTGTGTCAAGATAGAATTTGTCAACTCTGTGTACAGAGCATATGTATTCAATATGGAATTAGCAAATCTGTTAAATCCATGGGCTCGTGGTACACTGTAGAAGTGAGTTCTAAGTGTTATTAAGAGATTGCTAATAGAAACGTCGACGTAATTATATCTATAGAGATATGAAGTTTATATTTATATCTATGGAATAATCTGAATACATGTGACGGAGGGATTATACGTATGCAATGACCTCGACATGTATGATTCAATGAGTTTATCTGTGTTCGTCATAATTTACGGGTGGGTAGATTATGGACACGAAATTAGATTTCGTGACGGATATGCCTGAACTTAGAGAATCTCACTAATGAAATATACTCGTAGAGCACTAGGGCAACTTTTATGATTAATATTGATTATTTATAAATCGTTTAACGGTTACACGAAAGATACATGTAAAGAGATTTTTTTGGTCATTTCCTAATTAATGTGTATTTGTATTTAATGTATGATTTTATTAAATACACATTAATTAAATATCAAATAATGATATTTGACATATATCATTAATATATGTATTTGGATTATTTAAAGTAAATATAATACATATATTTAAGATATTTATATTTAATTAATTATTTAATTGTTAAATAATTACAATAAATAAAATATAAATATCTACCATTATGATAAAGTTAGGAAATATTTTAAGTGTAAATGTTTGACTTTTACATTTATGTTAAAGGTGTTAAAATTAGTTTTGACCTTTATTTTTGGTTTGAAAAATAATAATATATTTTTCTTTTTCTAAGGCCAATTTTCGACTAAACCCTAGCAATATATAAATCTTTTGTTTTTTCATTTTCTTTACACAAAGTGTTGAGCCTCCAAAGTTACAAAAAAAAGTTGAGAGAAAAAGTTAAATGTTAAGAAGAAAAGTGAAGAAACTTCAATTTGTGTAAGTTTTTCTTACTTTCTTTTAACTAGAAAATTATTTCTAATGTTCTTAGCTACAACATGTGTTGCTTGGAAGTTTTTTTCTACTCTCTTGGTTTTGTAATAAGTGTGTTGGAAGTTTAATGAAAGGTGTATGCATGTATGGTGTATAAACACACTTTTGATCATTTGATGATCTTGTTGCCATTCTAGAGTTGTTAGGCCACTCATTGATGACCTAGAATTGTTCTTGAGTTGTTTCAAAGTGGTGACACTTGTTTGGTGTTGTAGAGATTAGATTAAAGTGTTGGATTTGTTTTATTTTGGTTAATTTTGTTAATTGGATTACTTTGAGAAATTCGGCTTCATACCTCAACTAAAATTGGGGCTTTTCATATATGTATTGTATAATGATGTATATAAGATATACAAATCATTTGGTGTTGATTGGAAATCATCTAAAGTTGTTTTGAATAAATTTGGACTAAAATGCACAAAATTGAGAATTTGTGATGCATTCGACAATATTGAGATTTTGGGGATTTTGTGTTGTGAATTTTATTTTTATGTATATGATATGTAGAAATCATTTTGGTAGTGATTTGAAATCACTTAAATTTATATTTGACAAATTAAGACTAAAATGATCAATATGCAAACCTTTGGGGTCTCATGGTAATTAAGAGAAAAATATGATTTTTGGGTAAAAAAAATTCAGTTTTTAAGCATTGAGTAACTATAATAAATAAATTTATTATAGTTGCCCAAGAAAAATTATTGAAATCGGAAAAATTTATTTTCCGCGTTCCGCTGCGTTACCCGGTTATACCCCCTAAAAAAACCCGACAACATGTTATGTTATGCTTGTACGTACTCATTTTTTTAACGTGCATTTTCACATACATGTCATGTCGTGCTTGCATGTCTTAACAAAGCATGTTATGTCATGCTTGTACGTACACGTGTCGTGCCGTGCCGTGCCGTGCTCATGTGCTTAATGGGCGTCCCGACCCTGCCCATCTCTACGAGTACCCAAATTAAAGGGTATTGTGATCTTTTTGTTAATGGGGTGTATTCAATTGGGATTTTAAAGGATTATTTTGGGTTAAATAAGTCTTATGTTATTCAATTAAGATTTTTTAAAAGGCTTGTGGTATTCCTTTAAGACTATTAGGATTTTTTTAAAGAGGGTATCCAAATCTAGTGGTATTCAATCAAGACTTTAACCAAGTAATAAAAAGTCTTACGGTATTGAAAAACTTACTTATTTTGAAAGATCCATTATAGGTGTAATTGTGTGAGACTTTTTAGTGCAAAGTATAAATATCAAACCCTATAAAAAAATCTTATCCTAACCCATCAAACTTTTGACGTGAGATTTTTTTGGCTGTTAGAGAAGAGAATATGAACGTACATGTTAGCTATTTGTGAACAAAGTACTTGGTTATTAGTAATTTCTTCTTTTTCCTACTAGCCTGCGTAGTGCAATTTCTCTTTTCTTTCATACAGAAAAAGCCAAATCTTTTAGTTCAAATTTCTTGTGAAAATAAATCCAAACGCATTGCACTGAAACCAAAGTTAAGCAAACAATGACCATGACCACTCACACTATTGAAAATATTTAAAAAATAGTCATTTCAGTATTTTATTTTTGATATTTTTTAAAAGAAAATGTTTATTTATTGATTAAAAAAATTAAAATTAATTAAGGTAAATTCGAATTTTAGCTTGGATCTGTATGTTTTCTGTAAATTTAATTAAGATTAATTTTGGCTGAAATGTATTTAGGGTTTTCCTTTGAAATGTATATATTAATTAGCTTTTTTTGAAGCGCGGTGATGTAGTTTGTATTGTTAGCTTCAAGATTGCAATTTGTTGAACCCTAATTGTTGGATTAATAAGTGTCAATTTTTGTTCGATTTTTATTGCAGACCTACGTAAGAAGCATTAACAGGAGCTTGAAAATCTTACATCAACACAATTATTATTTTGCAGGATCGTATATATTTTTTATATACATATAATTTAAATGGGGGATTCAGAATAAGAAAATAAAAAAAGAAATGGTAAAGAGAAAGAGAACTATGAATCTTGAACCATTGATGATACCAATGAGCTAGGATAGTTTATTAATATTTTGATCATGTTGGATTTTGTTGAACTATTTTTTTATTTGTGTTATTTTGCTTCTACTTTGGTTGAACTATTGTTATTGTAATTTGATTAAACTATTTGAGTACTTAGGTTGAACTATTTGGGTTATAATTTGCTTGAACTATTATTATTGTAATTTTCAAAAAAAAAAAAAAGACAGCAGCTTGTGTCAAATATGAATAACTATTGGTTCTATTTCAATAATCTCGGTTCTAAAAAAGTTACACTTATATTCATACTCGTTCAAAAAAATATAGTTTAAAGGTTGAGGCATCCCCACCAAACCATGATGGAAAATTTAGCATTGATAATTCAGTTAGTGTGACTTGGATGTGAATGACTCATGAAAAGAATGTATCAATGAACTAGATAGAAATTACTCATAATCCGATTAAAAGTTAGTTGGTGTAAAAAAAAAAAATCTATATGTGATCCTTTCAAATCTTATAATTCTTATGATATAAATTTTTTAAAATCCAATAAGTAAAAAATCATGATTAAAAAAATATAATAAAATTTTATAAGTCATTACATTCTTAGATATTCTTTTAAAATCCATTGAACTTATTTATCCATAAATATTTGTTGATGGGGATCTCTGCAACTAAGATATTCAAACAGTTTGGCAAGGGCAAATAGGGAACTTCCACTTTTGGGAGAATCAGACAACCAGATGTATAGGTCAGTTCTCAGGCAGTACGAGAACCCGAGCACCCATTCCTCGGATCTGGCACAGATTTCATGGGCCGACAATATTAGAACCGAGGCCGACCACTTAGGACCGTCAGCTCGGTTTGATGTATCTTACCCCATGGAAATAAGTTGATGAGTTCGGATATCTCAGGTCAAGACGGAAGCAGTTTGGGAAGCTCGGTAGGTCACTTGGCCGACCTTTTGAAGACCGACGCGGGTTCAGAGTAGTTGGATTTTTCCCTCCAAAATCAACTTTCACATTCGAATTCCAACAGGCTGTCATCATTAATTAAAAAGTGTGACAATGTTCTTTTACGGCGTGATGTGACGAGAATCGGAGGGTAGGCTTTGCTTTCGGCGATGACAGATTGAGGAAGAGAACTTATCAAATAACGGAAACCTGCAGACCTGCAGAGCTGACGTCACAAAGATATGGGAACAATATTGTATATCCATTAGTATATAAGGGGAGGTTGATCACATTTGTAGGGGTTGGAAAAACTTTCATTCGATTACTATTTGTAAGAAACACAAGGAACAACCAACATCTCCGTTACTATTAGGCATGTCCCTAAACAGGTCGGTCCAGCTCGTTTTGATTATAAAATAGTCATATTTACTTTGTACCCGTGGACGTAGGCTGGATTAGCTCTGCCGAACCACGTTAAACATTCTTTGTCGATTCTTTGTGTCTATCTTATCTTTTGCCAAATTTGCTTTTGGTCTCCCATAACCAAACAAATTCAAGGTTGAAAGAGGATTGTCTCGGGAGGGTTATCTCGCAACTGCCCCTAGGACGAAAATCACCCCTCAATGGTTGGCGCCGTCTGTGGGGACTGTTAATAAAAAGCAACTTGCGTGATAGGACGATGGCGAAAGATGGGAACCATAGATCGTCGGAGAGCTCAACAACAGAGTGGATGGGAAAAATGGAGGAAAGCATGTGGAAGGACATGGAGGAGAACCAGACCCTCATAAAGACCATGTTGGAGAAGCTGGAAAGATTAGAAAAAACAAATAATGAAAGGTTGGAGGCTGGTCCAAGTCGGAGGAGAAACGAGATAATAGAAGGAAAAAGAGTGGTAGACCTAAGCGAAGATGATGAACCCGGGAGGAAGGATCCCAGAGGGTGAGGTCGGTTGTGATAGCAAGAACTTTACGGGCGGGAAGAATGCGGGAAGAAGAAGAGGAGAGACGGGATCTAGAACCTCCAGTAATAGCCCACGCTCTAAGAGGGGGAAGATAAAAGACGCGGTAGAGGGGATCGAGAGGCTTCTAGTCACGAAACATGTCGAGCTCAGAGTGGCAGGCGTGAAGAAGCTCGCGGAGACAACACGAGGCCACTGACAACCATATGAAAGCTTGGTTCAGAAGGGAAATGAAAAAGTGGGAAGATAACTTGAAGACGGATAAAGGGGATAGTCGGGACGGGGAGTCGGCGTCTCCCTTCACCGAAGAAATCCCGTCAGCTGAGTTTCCTAGGCTGTTCACCATGCCTTTTATAAGCTCCTACATGGGCCATACTGACCCCAAGTCCTATATTGAAAGTTTCGTTTTATTGATGGAGGTCCAAGGAATAGTGGGAGAGGCCATATGCAGGGTGTTCCCTCTAACCCTGAATGGGCCTGCAATCTTGTGGTTTAGAAGCTTGGCTCCGGGAAGTATCAACAGTTTCTCTCAGCTCAAGAAGTCCTTTGTCTGGCACTTCAAATGAGCGTGTGTCCCAAAAAAAACAGTATGAGAGTTGAGGCTGATGAAGCAGGAAGACGAGGAGCCCCTAAAGAACTTTATTGAAAGGTACCACAACTTAGTGCTCGAGGTCGGGGAGTATGAGTCATCGGAAGCACTGGAAAGCCTCAATGGGCCCTTAAGGTGGGGAAGTTATGGACTTACCTAAGGGTTTAGGATTTCCCATATTACGCCACTGCCCTGGAGCTCGCTAGGAAATTTGTGTCGATGGAAGAAAAGGAAAAGGTCACACGGATGGAAGGAGTTCAAAAAGGAAAGATGGTGAGGTCAGAGTTACCGCGGGGGCAGGACCGAAAGTTGAGGAAACCACCTCCGAGACAAAGGGAGTTCAGAAATATGCCTCATAACAATGCACCATAGGAAAGAAGGGTTCCAGCACAAGTAAATCATATGGCCGGGGGAGCAGGATACACACTTCTGAACAAGCCGATGGCTTGGATCGCCAAGGAAATTCAAGGTAAGGGCCTCCTGATGGAGCCTGATGTAAGGAAGTATCCGGTGGAGAAGAAGGGCGAGAAATATTATTGTGTGCATCATAACATGAGGGGACATACGACGGAAGGTTGTAAGGACCTGCGGGAGGAGAGATGGAAAATCTAGCATATAACGGCTATCTGAATGACTATATTGACCAAGGGTCCATGGCGGCCTGGCAAGGACAGGGGCATAGACAAATGTATACCATCACCGGTGGGAGGACACTGGCCAGAGATTTTAACCGATCAAGGAAGAACTACAGTCGAATCCGAGGATCGGAGGTACTGGCGACAGAGCAGACTCCGGGGATTCATGGAGGTCGGTCGGTCCCTATAATGTTCACAGATGAGGATGCCCAGGGGGTGAGTTTTCCCCATGATGATGCCATGATAATCAAAGAGATAATAGGAGGGGCTGAGATAGATAAGATCTTAGTGGATCCGGGGAGTGCAGTCGATATAATCTCTAATGAAGCCTTGGATGGCCTTGGGGTGGAATATGCCTCTATAACCCAGGACGGGACTCCCCTGTATGGTTTGGAGGGGCAGCAGTCGTCCCCTTGGGAAGAATACAACTGGCCATGACGATCGGGACTTCCCCCCGCACCCGGACGATCATGATGGACTTAACAGTGGTGGACTGCATGAGCAGTTACCAGGTCCTAGTGGGCCGACCTTTCATGATGAAAACAAAGGCCGCCATGTCGTGCTACTATTTGAAGCTGAAGTTTCCCACCCGAGCTGGGATCGGAATTGTATGTGGAAGTCTAAAGGTAGCCCGGAGTTGTTTTGCCACCGTTTCAAATGAGACTATTTGTGTTGAGGAAGACAGCCGGAAGAGGAGAGAAATGGAAGAAGATGAGGAAATAGTTGAGTTTCCAGATCCACGGCCTGAGAATTTTGAACAATCAGGGGCGGCCGAAGAGCTGGAGTTCGTAGAACTCTTCGGCCCAGAAAAAGTTATAAAAATAGGAGCAGGTCTGGAGGAAAACCTGAGGTAGAACCTGCTGAAGCTTTTGAAACAGTATGTAGACATTTTTACTTGGTGGCATAGCGACAAGCCCGGAATAGATCCCAAATTCATCAGCCACCGTTTAGCAGTGGATCCAGCTCAGAAGCCGATCAAGCAGAAGAGAAGAATATTCAATCAAGAACGATGTGAGGCGGTAGGGGCTGAGGTGGAAAGATTGTTAGAAGCTGGTTTTATCAGGGAGGTGAAATACCCGGAGTGGGTATCGAACATGGTTTTAGTGAAGAAACCCAGTGGGAAGTGGAGGATATGTGTGGACTTCTCCGATCTTAACAAGGTCTGCCTAGAGAACAGTTTCCCGCTTCCGAAGGTGGATCACCTGGTAGATTCGGCGGCATGTCATAAGCTGCTCAGTTTCATGGATGCCTTCTCAGGATATTATCAGGTCAATATGTATCTCGGGGATGAGGAGAAAACGAATTTCATCACAGATCGGGGGTTGTATTGTTATGAGGTGATGCCTTTCGGTTTGAAGAATGTTGGGGCTACATTTCAGAGGATGGCGAACAAAGTTTTTAAACCCCTCATTGGCAAAACCATGCAAGTGTATATCGACGACATGGTAACAATGACCATGGAGCCAGAGGATCATTTGGCCGACCTCGCGAGAGCTTTTGAGATGATAAAAAAGCATAACATGAGACTGAACCTAGAGAAGTGTGCATTCGGTGTAGCATCGGGAAAGTTTCTGGGATACATAGTCAGTGCACGAGGAATAGAAGCGAACCCACAGAAGATCCGAGCAGTCATGGAGTTGAGATCTCCCAAGACGATCAAAGAGGTGCAGAGCTTAACGGACCGAGTGGCTGCACTAAATCGGTTCATCTCCCGGGCAACCGATAAATGTCATCTTTTTTTCAAGATGATCAAGAAAGCCAAGAATGATGTCAGTTGGACGACAGAATATGAGGAAGCCTTCACGCAGCTCAATCAGTACTTAGCTCAGCCCCCGTTTCTGGCTAAACCAATCTCGAGTGAGACTTTGTTCTTATACTTAGTTGTTTCTAAACATGCTGTAAGTTCGGTGCTAGTGTAGGAGGCCGATAATATCGAAAGGCCGGTGTATTATATCAGCAAAGCCCTACTTGATACATAGACCCGATACCCGGCCCATGAATTGGTGTCTTTTTCCTTGGTTACGGCGGCTTGGAAGTTATGACCCTACTTCCAAGCCCACCATATTGGAGTCTACACCGATCATCCCCTATGGCAGATTTTTCATAAACCGGAGGTATCACGTCGGTTAGTGAAGTGGTCGGTGGAGTTGAGTGAGCATGACATATCCTATCTGTCGAGAGCGGCGGTAAAAGGACATGCCTTAGCTAATTTCATGGCCGAGTTTGCAGGGCCACATAACTTGGAAGTTTCGAAGACTACGTGGGAATTGTCGGTAGACGGTTCAATCAGTTCACAAGGCTGTGGAGCATGGGTTGTCTTGCGGAGCAGTGAAGGTGGGGAGGTGGTATGTGCCCTAAGGTTCGCCTTCGAGGCCACGAATAATGAGACTGAGTATGAGGCCATTATGGCCGGTCTAAGACTCTGCGCGGCGGTGGGCATCAGAGACGTGATTGTAAAGAGTGACTCGCAACTGGCCATCCAACAGCTGAAGAGTGAGTTTCATGCCAGGGAACGTAACATGATGGCTTATGTGCCCGAGGTGAAGAAGATGATTGGGGAAATGGATAGCGTGCAGTTCGACCAGATTGGTCGAGAAAGTAACCATCAGGCAGACTCGATGGCTCGGCTGACGTCCTCAATTAAGTCAGAGAAGCCTAGGACTAGGGGTGTTCGCGATGCGGTTCGGGGCGGTTTTTCATTTTTTACTTCAAACCGCGCGGGTTGGCGGTTTGGGAAATTAGAAAAAGAAACCACAAATTTGATAAGGAAAACCGCGGCGGTTCGGGTCAGCGGTTTGGATTATAAATTTTTAAGAAAATTTTGTGTGTTTCACATTATAATTGAAGAAAAAGTTACATAATTTTCACTTGTTCATTATATATTGTTATATGATCATTAAATATCTTAATTTTCATAGTTAAAGAAGAAGAAAAATATAAAATAATATTTAATTTGTACGCGGGTCGGTGGTTTTAGCGGTTCGGGTCGCGGTTCGAGTAAAAATATACGGTTTGGGCGGTTCGCGGTTTGACATGGGTCAAAACCGCACACCGACCCGAAATTTACGGTTCGATTCGGTGCGGTTCAAAATCAATTTTAAATTTTTTCAAACCACGCGGTTTGGTTCGGTGCGGTGCGGTTCGATGCGGTTCGCGGTTTGACCCAAAATTGTGTTCACCCCTACCTAGGACCATACCTTTGATCTGCGTGCAGGAAAAAAATATTGGGAAGCCGGAGGTGATGGAAGTGGATACAGAATGAGAGACCTCTTGGATGGACCCGATCAGGATTTACTTGGAGACAGGGAAGACACATGAGGATAGGAAGGAGGCCAGAAAGTTGAAATACCGAAGCTCGAAATTTTACCTGATCGAATGAGTATTGTACCGACGGGGGCATACGATGCCACTTTTGAGGTGTCTTACAACGGAAGAAGCAGATTATGTACTCAGAGAGATCCACGGAGGAATCTGCGTGAGTCATGCTGGGGGATAGTCAATTGCATTTAAGGCATTGAGGCAAGGGTTCTACTGGCCAACCATGCACCAAGACGGAATGAAGGTAGCTCGGAAATACGAGGGATGCCAGAAGAATTCCAACATTCATCATCAGCCTGCTGAGCAGTTGACCACTCTGGTTAGCCCATGGCTGTTCACCCAATGGGGGCTAGACATCATCGGGCCAATGCCAGCGAGGCGGGGACATGTCAAGTATGCCATCGTCGCCATTGACTACTTCACCAAATGGGTAGAGGCCGAACCTCTATCTGTGATCACAGAGAAGAAGGCGACAAACTTTGTGAGGAAGAGCATCATCTTCCAATTCGAAATTCCCCGAGCCATCATCACTGATAACGGGAAATAGTTTGACAGTAAGGGTTTCAGGAAACTCTGTGAAGACCTCCAAATCGCCTTGAGATTTGCTTCACCTGCACATCCCAAATCTAACGGATAGGTCGAGGCTACCAACAAAATGATCAAGGAAAATCTGAAGGTCCGTCTTGGATCTTGTAAAGGGTTGTGGGTCGAAAAGTTACCGGAAGTGTTATGGGCGCACCGAACAACCTACAAAGACTTCACCAGGGAAACCCCTTTTTCTTTGGCTTATGGTTGCGAAGCAGTAATTCTGGTGGAGATCAGGATGATCACGCACCGGGTCCAGCATTTTGAGGCCGAACAGAACGAAGAACTCGTCAGAAATCATCTCGACCTGGTCGAGGAAAAGCGGGAGAAGTCGGCTATGAGGGTGGCTGTCTATCAGCAGAGAATGGCTCATTTTTATGACAAGAAAGTTCGGGTTCGGTCCTTTA
Organism: Zanthoxylum bungeanum; assembly: GCA_019454045.1. NCBI lineage: Eukaryota > Viridiplantae > Streptophyta > Magnoliopsida > Sapindales > Rutaceae > Zanthoxylum > Zanthoxylum bungeanum. Next base: position 111,146 of record SKCR01044040.1, read on the forward strand.
CTCATGGAGATTTGGTTTTGATGACGGTCACTTTGAATACCCGAAGGCCCGAAGAAGGTTCATTGGGCGCCAAATGGGAAAGGCCATACATAGTGGTGGAGATAGTGAGGCCGAGCACCTATCTTTTGGAACAGTTGGATGGTACCCGGATCAAGAAGCCCTGGAACGCCGAGATGCTGAGGAAGTATTTCCAGTAGATTTTTTCCAAACTACAAAGTCTCTGAGTGAACCGGCCCAAACCGGAAGATTGTTGAAGAGCCTCTCTTAGAATGACCCACAAAGAGTTGTAAGAAGATCGGCAAATCCCATTAATATGAACATGACTCTCTCTTTTGAATTTTAAAACTGGTCCACTTTACTTGTTTAATAATTGAATAAGAAAGCCATGTTCAATATTCTTGGGATTTGCTCGGTGTGAATGGGTGATCGGTAGTCGGGAAAGGGCACCAAGCCCGTGGCACGCCAATCCCGGGTGTCATTATCAAACCCCCGGGTGGAAGTGTCCCGACCTGACTCCTCTCACATTTGAGGATCTAGAATGCGTCAAGGGATGAGGTACATGTGGGAAAAGCGCGAACCCCTCGCGGCACGCCAATCCCGGGTGTCATTATCAAACCCCCGAGGCCGGAGCGTTACTACCCCATGACTCGCATCTTTGAGGAACAGCTCGGGTAAACCAGACCCATGGAGGTTTCTTCCCCTGCGAGTCGGCTGGTGAGTCCCGTTGAGAACCATCAGACCACCTGGCTTGGGTATAGTCAAATGGCCCCCTTGATTGCAGGAGTCTCGGGTAAACCGGACCCATGGAGGTTTCTTCCCCTGCGAGTCGGCTGGTGAGTCCCGTTGAGAACCACCCAAGGGATGGCGCACACGGGGTGCCTTCTTCCCCTGTGGGTATCTGCCTGACCGCCTCGGATCAGGAGAAGCATGGCATGGGGAGGTTTCTTCCCTCAAAGCGCTTGCAGGCTCCAGAGCCGCCCAGCATGAGGAGGTTTCTGCCTTCAGGGTCTCGGCCGCTCATCGATCCGTAGCCCGACTAGCCGAGACGCTTAGTTGTAAGATTCAGAATTGTGTTTTAGGAGGCACCAGACAGGACGCTGCCTCGGGGCACCCGAGTTGTTATTCTTTTCGGTTTTGTGTGGAGTATGTGCTAAGTCACCTCCATTTTGCTAATTTTACTTTGCTCCATTTTTGCTTTTCGTTGATGCGCGACGATGAGACTCCCGCGCCAGGATCCACAGAGCCTCAGAGGTTGAGAAATCTTCCCTCGTGTAAGTCTCAAATATTCCACCAGCTCGGGGCTGGATTCGTTCCGCCGAGTCTGTATTGTTCCATCAGCTCGGGGCTGGATTCATTCCGCTAAGTCTGTATTGTTCCACCAGCTCGGGGCTGAATTCGTTACACCGAGTCTGTATTATTCCACCAGCTCGGGGCTGGACTCGTTCCGCCGAGGCTATTGGTCTCTCCAATCTCGAGGTCGAGTTGCGTCCCACCGAGTGCCTGATTTCGGCTTAAGGACGGATCATATGAAGGCATTGAGGATGACCTGAGTTGGTACCAGAGCAGTTTTCTGCATGATTCCAAAGGCCAGCCACCTGACGGCTGATCAACATACTGCTGACTTTTGTAGTTCTCGGCACCAACTCGCACACTCGTTGGACCCAACAACTAAGGGACAGATGTTGATGGGGATTTCTGAAACTAAGATATTCAAACAGTTTGGCAAGGGCAAAGAGGAAACTTCCACTTTTGGGAGAATCAGACGGCCATATGTATAGGTCAGTTCTCAGGCAGTATGAGAACCCGATCACCCATTCCTCGGATCTGGAGCAGATTTCATGGGCCGCCAACATCAGAACCGGGGCCGACCACTTAGGACCGACGACTCGATTTGATGTATCTTACCCCTGGAAATAAGTTGATGAGTTCGAATATCTCGGGTCAGGACGAAAGCAGTTTGGGAAGCTCGGCAGGTCACTTGGCCGACCTCTTGAAGACCGACACAGGTTTAGAGTAGTTGGATTTTTCCCTCCAAAATCAACTTTCACATTCGAATTCCAACAGGCTGTCATCATTAATGAAAAAGTGTGACAGTGTACTTTTACGGCGTGATGTGACGGGAATCAGAGGGTAGGCTTTGCTTTCAGCAATGACAAATTGGGGAAGAGAACTTGCCAAATCACCGGAAACCCGCAGACCTGCAGAGCTGACGTCACAAAGGTATGGGAACAGTATTGTATATCCATTAGTATATAAGGGGAGGCTGATCACATTTGTAGGGGTTGGAAAAACTTTCATTCGATTACTATTTGTAAGAAACGCAAGGAACAACCAACAGCTCGGTTACTATTAGACATGTCCCTAAACAGGTCGGTCCAGCTCGTTTTGGTAATAAAATAGTCATATTTACTTTGTATCCGTGGACGTAGGCTGAATTAGCTCTGCCGAACCACGTTAAACACTCTTTGTCGATTCTGTGTCTATCTTATCTTTTGCCAAATTTGCTTTTGGTCTCCCATAACCAAACAAATTCAAGGTTGAATGAGAATTGTCTCGAGAGGATTATCTCGCAACTACCCCTGAGACGAAAATCACCCGTCAACAATATTTTTTAAAATCTCAATTAAATATACCTCTAAAATACCCTATCTTAAAACTGTTTTGACTGCCTTTATTAAGAAAAATGATGGAGGACTCGGGATTAGTGTTATAGTGTTGCCATTTGCCAATGCAACGTTGTTATTTGCTTGTCAGTTACAAGATTAACATTTAACAAAGACAAAATCAAAAGCTTTAGTTTTGTTAAAAAAAAAATGAACTTGACTGAGTGAGGTGACGCCGTTTGTCTTGTAAATTGTAATGTTTTGCTCTGGCATCATCAACAATTGGTGAGACTTGAGAGAGGCATAAAATGCTGACAAATGTTAATCTGAATCTGAGAGATGCCCCATGCAAACAAACTCATGAAGCATACTCGATTTCAAATAGTTCTTTTTTATTATCTTGCTCCAGCTTAAAATCTTTACTGGGTATCCACAATTTCTTTTATTTGATCACTGTGTTGTGTTTGATAAGTAGGGAAATGGAGGAGCAGGTGAAGACATAAGGGGGACCCACTGCTTATTTTTTGGCGGGCAGCGACGGTCATTATCAATGATATTTTTGCTTTGGGTGATGGTGGTTCTCTTAATGAATGGCCCATCTAATCTCTCACACTTTGAATATTTTAGTAGAGAGAGAGTAAAAGAGAAAACCTGAGTTAAATTACCAAACCATATTCATCAAACCTCTCTCTTGCTTTCTTTCTTTGTTATTTTGTTCATTAAGATCCAAGTATCAGTTAGTGATTGTCTCTGCTTGCTTGTGTCAAACAAGTGTTAAAAAAGCTTTATTAAGGTGCTTGCTTGGGCTCAAGAGCAAAAGTAGAAGATCTCAATCATATGAGGAGAGTTTTTACTGTGAGTTTCTTGATCTTTGCTTCTTTTTTTTCTTTTTTTTTTTGCCCTTTTTCTTGTTCTTGTTTCTTTGTTCTGCTTTGTTTCTTGCTTATTCTCTGTATGTAGCATTCAGAATTTGCAATAAGATCTGAAATTAGTTTTCAAGATGGATGATTCACATGCAACCTGAACTGAATCATCTAAAGAATATATAATTAAGGAAAATTTAGAAGTCACTTTCGGTCTGATTAGTCAAAACTGTTTCACTTTTTTCAGTTTTTTTTCTTTGAAACTATTTATTATCTCTTTGGAAAATGTGGCTACTTTTCTCAGTTTTTCTACCCATCAACCTCAAGCAATGTGTGAAACTTGTGACAATCATAAATTATCCATGGCTTGGGTGATAAAGCTACACAATTTATTACTTTTGGACCTGCAAAACTTAGTTCTTTTGGTTTGTGCTTGTACTTTATCTGGCATTCCATTCTCTGCTTTCGATTTCCTCCACTAGATTTTGAGTTGATAATTCATAATTGAATTGTGGCTGACATTATAAATTAGCAATGGAGCTCATTAATCCTTTTCCAAATTTTCCCTTTTTTTTTTTCAGCTGGTGGATGTGCTTCTGGTACTTGCATTATTTAATGAAGCTTCATGGGCTGTCACGGGCAGCTCACAATGCAGACGAAGTAATATAGGGGATTTTCGGCCTCATAGTGTCTCTATCACTGAATTTGGCGCTGTTGGAGATGGTGTCACTCTAAACACCAAGGCCTTTCAGAATGCCATCTTCTATCTCAATTCATTTGCTGACAAGGGTGGGGCCAAGCTTTTTGTCCCGGCTGGCCGGTGGTTGACAGGAAGCTTCGATCTCATCAGTCATTTAACTTTATGGTTAGACAAGGATGCAGTAATTCTTGGATCTACGGTAAGCCCTTTTCTACAGATTTCCTATTTTATCTAAAAGGACATCTACTCTTGAATCTTGACTATATTAGCTGCAGTTTACCACTCTTTGGTTGGAGTATTTGCAATTAAACTATGGCTAGTAACTATTAGTGTATGGAATTGTAAGGACTAAGGAGTTGTTTGTTCTTACACCATTTTCAACGTTTATGATATAAAAGTTGGATATAGTTTATTTTTGGTGAATCATGCTCCAAGGGAAAGGGTACTTAATTATGCAAGAATGCTTCACTTCCTAGTTGAGAAACTTTTTTCAAAATCATAGTTCATCTTCAACTCCAATTTGGCTGCGTTTGCTGTGACATTGAGGCATATGTAATTTTTGTTAGCACATTATGCTAAATAATTTATCCTGCGTTTTTTCAGTATCCAGAGAATTGGCCCGTTATTGATCCTCTACCATCATATGGAAGAGGTAGGGAGTTGCCTGGTGGAAGGCATCGAAGCCTCATATTTGGATGCAATTTGACGGATGTGGTCATAACAGGTTGGTGATTTAGACAAAGAGCTTAGATATATATATATATATTGGCTGTTTTCTTGATGCCACCTATCACTCCATACAGGTGATAATGGAACAATTGATGGTCAAGGGAGCATCTGGTGGGAATGGTTTCGAAATGGAACACTGGATTATACCCGACCCCATCTGGTGGAATTGATGAACTCTGTTGGGGTTGTCATCTCAAATTTGACCTTCTTGAATTCACCATTTTGGACCATCCACCCTGTATATTGCAGGTTGGTTCTTTCTACAAACTTCTTTCCAATTTAAACTGTACACTGGTGAAGCTTTACTTAATTAGGGGGGAGTTGAGACTGTTTTTCTGGATGAACAGCCATGTTAGAGTGCAGAATGTCACAATCCGTGCTCCACTTGATTCACCAAATACAGATGGGATTGATCCAGGTGAACATCTTCTACTAATCTGAATCACTCCAATACATGATTGATATTTTCTAACATAATGGTTCTCACCACTACATTTATATGCGTCCAGACTCTTCTGATGATGTCTGCATTAAAGACTGTTATATTAGCACTGGTGATGATCTGGTTTCCATCAAAAGCGGGTGGGACGAGTATGGAATTTCATATGGTCGTCCAAGTACAAAAATTACCATCCGTGGGCTCGTTGGAGAAACTTTATTGGGTGCAGGGATTGCAATAGGAAGTGAGATGTCTGGAGGTGTATCCGAAGTTTACGCAGAGAACCTCTACTTTTTCAACTCAGTCAGGGGTATTAGATTAAAGACATCTCCTGGAAGGGGTGGGTATGTGAGAAATGTCTCTATTTCAAATGTGACATTAGATAACGTAGATGTTGCTATAATTTTTACTGGTCACTTTGGGGAACATCCGGATGATTCGTTTGATCCAAGTGCTCTTCCCACAATAGAAGGGATTACCATTAAAGATGTCACCGGGGAGAATGTAAAAATGGCAGGCCAGCTAGAAGGTGTAGAAGGGGACACTTTTCGCAACATTTGCTTGTCAAACATTAAGCTCAATGGCATCTCAGAGTCTCCATGGAACTGCTCTTATATTCAAGGTTATTCTAACTTTGTTACCCCTGAAACTTGTTATCCTCTGAAGGAGAGTATCTTCCCAAAGCATTACTTAGATTGTTACGATCTATCCAGTCACCTTCAGGGTTCAAGAAATAATAACAGACTTGCTCGCTTATTGTCTTGGTAAAAAATAATGGAATCATAAGATATGCTCACTGGCGAAGTCACAACACAACTGCCCATTGCATTGTTGAGGATAAGATTGTCTGTCATAATTAAATTGAGAGAAGTGCTTCTTTGTGGTAATTGATCTGCGAGATGGTGTTGAGAAAAGTGTTTTTTTTTTTGTGCAGTAACAAATAAGTGAGTGATTATCAGAAAATGAAGAGAGAATGATCTTATTTCATCAAAGGTTTTGTGTGTCTGTTGGGTTTATTTTATTTTATTTTTATTTATTTATTATACTGCATACTAGTGCTATGCTTACAAGTTACAAAGTTGGGCTGCAAGGTTCGAATCTCAATTTATGTGTAACATTACTCAGAATTTATATATATATAGCTATATATTACTCAGAATTATACAGCTATAGAGTTCAAAAGGTAACCATTTTAGGGTGGCTAAGGAGAAAAGGGAGCACAAATCATGTTAGAATGAAATTCTCAGAAATAAATGGAGACAAAATGCTTTGTATCACACATTTTTTTCTTTTAACATAATGCTGATTCATCTGTCTAAAAAAACACACCCAGCTATTAACTGTAGAAAAACTTACATATTGTTGAATTCAGTTTTACTGACAAGCCGCTCTTTGAGATTACACAGAACCAATCAATGAATCTTTCTCAAAGGCTGAGAATTCACAACATTTAAGCTTCATGTCTGTTTCGGGGATGCCTCACTCCCATCCTTCTTTATAACAGAACATAAAACCTGTCTTGAAATGTAAGTTTCTAGCTCTCTGGACACCTCAGTTAACTTCAAGTCGAAAGTGCTTCTGTATTTGTGCTTTGGTGATGGCACAACGCCAGAGAACCTCCTTGTTGGGGATCCAGAAAATCGCCTCCTTGGGCTTGAAAACCTTCCCGGTGACTCTGTAAGCTTCCCTATGGAAATGAGAGGCGTTGATCCAGATCCTGATCCTGTAGTAGTCAAATTCCTATCCAGGTTCATCAACGGCCCGCATTTTGTCTCCAGTGGTAGTGGCCTCAGTGAATCATGTTCTGGGACTGGCTTCTGTTTCATAAGTCTTTCTCTGGCTTTTTCTGCTGCTAATAGAGCTTTCTCTCTACTCAGCTTTATCAGTTTCCATGGGTCAATGCTCACCCGAAAGCCTTGTTTCTTGGGAGGTTCAGGATTTTCATCAATTCTAATTGACAAAGGTGCTGGGTTCTGAAAATGCAAATGAAGTTTCCACCAAGATGAGCGAGCTTTTTGCTTCTGAAGGTGCAAATTCTAAGATAGGGATATAAAATATATACCTGATTTTCTCTATGTCCTCTGCATATGAATCTTGACACAAATGTTGGTCTTTCAGGTGAGTCAAACTCACTGCTGCCATCTGAGGAGAAATCTGAATCATCCAGTTCTGGAAATTGGCTCTGCTCTTTCATTGCCAGGATATAATCATATGTTCTCATTCCCTGAACAATGATAGAATTACAAAGTTGGACAAACAGAGGAAGTAGATAGCCAATCCTATGGTATGAGTGAGCAGTGGCGAAGCCAATAAGGTGCAGGTGGGGGTTAGTTGTCCCCGCTCGATCAGAAAATTGGTTAAATGTGTCTTACAAATTAATTAAAGCTCTGGTTTAGATAATTTTACTTTGTCTCTTTAAATGAAGAATATCTACCACTTTTTTTTTTTTTTATGAAAATCAAATTTTACCCCACTTGATCCAAGTCAATTCAGGATATCTCACTCGCATTCATTTGATGGTTGTCAAGGCCAAACCAAACCAAACAAAAATATATTTTCTCACTAAATGGGGTCAGCTACATGCACGCCATTATGCTCTATCTGGAATTATTATATCATGTCAAGGCCAATAATAAATAAATATATTGATGTTGTTTTGGTGATGCATGGTACCTTTCTTATGAGAACCACATGAAAGAAGAAAAGCTGTCCCATTGCTGCTGTACTATAAGCTGTCATTAGAACCAAGAACACCTGTAACATACATTTCAATGAATTACAACCAACGGATAAGAAAAATTGAATGTAAAAATGTTGCAATGAAGCATTGTCCATGGATGGAAAGTTAGATTAATTAATATTACCGAAATAGTAGCCAGAACCTCTCTTGGGAACTCCACATACAGCCTCCTTTCCAGCTCCTGCTCTATTCCTTTCTTATCTACAAAGCACCTGATGAATACGGCAATGGCAGTTCCTCCTTCTAAAATTAGCTGTACAAGTAACAGTTTAATTGGCAAGGTAAACCTCAATGCGAAAATGCAATATGTAAGAGAATTCAGATGCAAAGAAACTGACCATAAACAAGACAAAAAGCATGAGAAGAATGAAGGTAGTGTAATTCCTTTTCCCAACACAGTTGTTCAACCACTGGAACAGAAAATCAAGAAACTCAGTATGAGCATTGGTATCAATTGCCTTATTATTATATCTTGCGAACACAGAATGCGAAAATAACTCAGTTGTTACCCTGCAATGGTGATCAAACCCTTCAACGCAACGGTTGCAAGTCCTACAATGCTTGCTATGCTTTTTCACCTAATATGTATAAAACAAAGCTTTAGGTGACAATGTGATGATTCTAGGCTAAAAAGAAACTAGTCTTCAAGATTGGAATATGTCCAACCTCAAAATCACACAGGGAGCAAAATGAAATGTCATCCTCTTTAAGATCAGGGGAAATTGCATCATCCTTCATAACAAGGGGAAATGGTAGCAAGGGTTCCAATTGGGCACTAGTCTTCAAGGGATCCAAATACTTCCTCCTTATACAAGTCCTAAGTATCTTTCTCTCCATTTTCCTAAAGAACCTCGCAACAATTTGTCCCAATATATACCCATAATTCAGCTTCACAAACCCATTTGATTTGGCCCTTTTCTTCTTCCTAAAGCTGGTCTTATCAGTCGGATCGATTGCAGTACACCTTATAAATAGAAACATAACTGAAAGAGCCTGAAAATAAAATCAAGTAATTTTCTTAATACCCATTTTGGGCATTGATATATAAAGAAAAAGGGTACATTTGAATTAGCTTTGAAACATTACCACAAAGGAAAATATTAAAGTTACGGTGGTTTCAGCAACTCTGTTTCCGAGGAAAAGGCCTAGAAACGTATAAAAGACCACTACCAAAAAACTATACACTGCCATTCCCACCAGCTGCAATCAAAATTCAAATTTTAGATTATGATAAAAAAATTACTGGACTAGTTGAATAACCCTGATGCATTATTAAAAAATTTGTAGCAAATCAAGCTAAATAAGACTATTATTTGATTATAATTTGTGGTTCTACCTGTAGAAGATGGAAAGGGCGTTGCCAGCCATGGCGTCTCATATTCAATGTACCGAGCATCTGTTGCAGTTTTTCAATCGAAATCAAAAACAAAGTTGGAGTGTAAGGTTGAGCACTTACTTTTAGAGATCCATTGATGGGTTTGCTTCGAGCCCTGAAAGTGCAAAAAAAAAAAAAACAAAAAAACAAAAGTGTTTTGCAATGTAAGGTGGTAGCTACTAGCTGATTTTGAACTTTTGTGTGTTTTTTAATTGAAGTTCACGCCCTTCACGCTGAAAATTGAACCCCCATCTCAACGGTAAAAATATTTTGAAATTTGAACGGCGCTAACTAGATCAGTCACGAGTTTTGATGCTCATGTAGGCCTATGTCGACGGCTGAGCTTTATTGGGCCAGGTCAGGTGTTATTTGGGCCTTTCAGGACACTGACCCATATAAATTATAAGGGGTCACTATATAATTTCTAGGGACCCATCATTTGTCTAAATATATAATGTGTGTTCATTTTTAATCAGAATTTTATTATCAATGCAAGGTTTAAAGTTTAAATAAGGGAATTTTGAACTTATTATCAAAACATTTCAAATTATTTTAATATTAAAAAATACTTATAATATGATTTTAAACACTTCTGGATAAGAGTTTAATTAACATTTATGTAATATTCTTTCAAACAAAAATGTATTGTAATGTGTTGTCTCCAAAAGAAAATCTCGATCATCTTTAAGAGAGATTGCTTTTTAATGTATATCTCTTCGCTGAACTATATTTCATATATATGTTATGTACATAGGAAATTATTTTCTCCGACACATAAATAATATTGGTATATATATCCGCGGTTTCATTTTTACAGTAATCCCACAAGAGCAAAAACAACACATGTATTTCACATGCACAGAGCAGATTATTAATACTTTTTATGTAATAATTTCATCATCTTTTATGGCTTAGACAGATGCCAAAACATTTTATCTGTAAGACCCATCAACCACAAAATTTATTACCTTGATCAGTCATGTCCCTAGCTATAGTTTGTGGAGAAAGTAGTGCAAGATTGAGGAATCTGTGGAGACACAGGCAAAACACCAGCCACCCCGTTGGTCCCATTATTGTTTCCCTCATTGCTTCCAATTATTGCTGAAATTGCTGCTGTTAAGGCAGCTGTGAAATTCGGGTCTGAAGTAATGGCCGCAGTCACCGTCTCCACCATATTTGGCATTGCAGGAAACTTAGGTTGGGCGTACATGGCGTTCCTTAAAAGTTGTGGGAAACCGTGCAAAGGTAGAGGAAATGTGGCCAGCGACGAAGCAGGTGATGGGAGGAATTGCGCCATTGGGTTTGGGCTCTGCGTTAAGTCAAGGGTAATGGTGGGAAATGGCGCAGAAGCAGACAGGGTTGCCATTGTTGATGATGCAAAGAAACTAGAACTTGTAAGAGTGTCTTTGCTTGTGCTCGAACCTGACAGGAGCATTGCTGCTGCAGCTGAGGTAGTATTGGCCATGGCTGTTGCTGTTGGTGGCAGCGGGTGATTGTGCTTTCCTTCATAAGTTGTGATCAGAATGGTCCTATCCTCAGCGCATCGTTGCACCTATTGATGACAAACATGGTTAAATTTACTTTATATTTACTAATCAGTAGCTGCACTAAGCATACAAATATATTTTAATGGAGTGTTGAATCATTGTCATAAACCCATCGTATATAGATTAACTGTTTATTTATTTTTGGGTTAATAATATTTTACTATTAAATTTATGATAAAATAATAAATGAGTATTGTTAATTTTTAAATATTACATTTTATTACTAAATTAATAGTATTTTACTACTAAAGATTTATAAAATCTAATATTTTATTACTTTTCGGTTAATTGACCGTTAGTTGACTCAGTTGACCTTAATTTTAAAATACAATGATCAATTAAAATTTTAACGAAAAAGTAATAAAATATTATTTTACCATAAGTTTAATAGTAAAATATAATATTTCAAAATTTGATTTATCCAATTATTATTTTATAATAAATTTAATAATAAAATATAATTTTATTTTCTCAGACAATAGCAAAATAAATTGTACCTATATTTTTATACAGCCTCAATTAGGCAGTTCACTTTTTTTTTTTTTTTAAAGAAAGAAAAGTTTGGATAGAAACCTCACACACTAAAATATCGTTTAAAGTACCGTTTGGTAGAGTATTGATGGAGAGTATAAGATAACTTATAAATATTACAATTAGAGTATAAGTTAGTTTATAAGTTCATCAAACTCTCTACCAAACGCTACGATAAATATCAATAATTACTTTTAATATTACTTGAACTAAGTGAACACGTGTGACGTGTAAAGCGCATTCACGGCCAGCCTAACTACGGTTGTGGTATAATGAAAGACGATGTACCTGTTTACGAACTGGGCATCCAACTGCCATGGTGCAACGATAGTAGGCACGTGGACATGGATTACCCTTAGCCATCTTTTGACCATATTTTCTCCACTGACATCCATCAGTGATCTGATCCCCCACACACATAAAAAAAAAATATATATATATATTATTTGCATAGATATCCTACTAAATGTAGATATGTGATCAAGTTGCAATTTATTACCACAGTAGCTTCTGATCTTGCTCTTACAGAAACCCTAGCCTTCCTAAAAGGCACTTCAGAAGCTTGCTCTTCGTTCTTTGGTTGATGATCAAACTTTGGACTTTTAGGAGAGCCCCAACTCTGAGATGTATCACCAGCATCTTCATTATTACTAGAAACTTGTTGCTTCTCAAGAATATTATTCTTAATCATAGGATGATAAAGTTTCTTTGAAATTATCTCAGCAGTATTTGCTGGAGAAACTGACAGCTCTCGAGTCTTATCATCAGATACCGAAGGCTCGTTGACATTCAATGCAGCAGATGGCCGCGGGTCCATAAACTGTTGGGCTAACATCAGTAAGCTATAATTGTAGAACTAAATATCATGTTGGAATTATCGAGTCCATTCAAATTCCTTGAGTGAAAATATTAAAATATTTTAGAACTTAATTATTTGATAGCTATATTACTTCTTAGAGTTTAATATATGGTCTCATGGGGCATTTTACAATTTGGGTCCAATATCCTTTCGGCTGTGTACATATATAGTTGGTGCACAAATGCCTCTATATAATTGAAAATTTTTGAAGTACAAGAATATTAAACACACGCTAACTGAGATATTGTTTGAGACTGAGCTATTATATTTCACCAAGTTAACTAACAGTCAACTAAAGAAACAATAATAAAATATTATATTTTATATAAATTTAATAGTAAAATATTAGTTTTCCCATAAATTGAATAATAAAATATAATATTTTAAATTTCACAATAACGAATTATTATTTTTCATAAATTAAGTAATATAATATAAACAAACGATATATATGTATATAACTAAGTTACAGTAAAGAATATTGATTGAGATTATAAATAAATACACTATTGAAATTTGAAAGTTAACACGTCCGGATGTATCAAGCACGTTGCCCAATTCCAGACAAAATAAAACTTCAATTTCTGGATATTTCAAACGATTAAAAACGAATAATCTAACGTGGATGAAGGTAAGGGAAATAAAACTAACCAAATTCGCCTGCCCTTCCGGGCTCCCATGTGCCTGTTTTTGCATTGCCAAGAGTAGTTGACTCTGCAAATCATCGTAGCTTTTGGTTATTTGATCCAACATGTTTCTCAACTTTCTGTTCTCTTCGTTCAACTTTTCTAACTCTACTTTAAGGTTACTCGCCTGAAAATCAAATACCCATTTGAAATTCATCATCACAAAAGGAAAAAAAATCAAAGATATTAAACCAGTGACGAATCCATTAAGAAGCAGCGGAGCAGTGGCCTTCGTTAAATTTAAAATTTTGTTAATTTATTTATTATAAGTTAAGGAAAAATTTGATTTGTTAATGAGATATAATTTTTATTTACCCAATAAAATGAATAGTATGTATAACTTCTTGTAAAAATTATTTTTTTCCCAATTGAAACTCACTTCTGTGTCGGATTTTTCGTCAATAGCTGTTCTTGAAATTCCATAAAATGAAGTGTGGAGATTCAATCCTGTCTGCAATAATAAGTCATTAATAATATTATGGTTAAAAAAAAACAACTCTATACCATATATGGAACGACAAAAAAAATTAAGATAATTGAAAGATAATTCTATGTGAAATCTTACGTTGACAGCAGAATCAAGAACTGGAGTTGATGGTTCAAATTTCCTTTCTTGATCATGATCGCTACTAGAAAAGAAATCCATTTCTTTGATCGGGGGCTTATCAAGATCGACGGAATTCTCCATCATGCGATCAGAATTATGCCGGAGAAAGTCACCGGAGTGCAAGAGTGTCGATTCCCGGCGTTGTTGCTGCTGTTGTATTTCCATGACCAGAGAAATATAAGTAGTAGTAGTTGTTGTGTAGCAGTTTCATGTCATCGATTAAAATTAAGCCCAGTGAGAAAGAGTAAGCGAAGACCAGCCGTTATTTTCGCGGGAGATATGACGTCACGGTTGATGAAGGGTACACGTGGCGGGATCTGATGAAGGGATGACATAATAGCGCGTGAACGGAGGGGGGAATTATTGACTGATCCTCGCTTAGGTTTCCGTTAACGTTAACGGTATATGTAACGGGATTCGGAGTTTAAGAAGAGTAGGAATAGGACTGACTACGGGCAGTCCACGTGGAGGCGTCATCTTGAGGTCAACGAAGATGACGGCACGGCTGTATCTGACGGTTTTAAGAATACAAGCGGGTACCACAGTAGAGAAATACCTAATTCCACTCACGTCATTTTTTTGTACTTCCACGTCAAAGGTTCGTAATAAGAAAAATCAGTGTTTTAAAAAATACATTTCATACAATCCGTCATCTAAAAAATATAAAAGATTATTTAATTGGTTGAACTCATAAAATCGGATGAAATGATAAATAATGTTAGTTTTCGATTTTGACTGATTTTTATCAATTTTGACTTTTTTATGTCTGATTTTTAATATTTAGTCGGATCGTACTCATATCCAGTTCAACCGACTAATCCAATTTAGTTTTCAAAACACTAAGAAAAATCATTGTTTTGTAAAATCTTTTATTTTATTTTATTTTATTATTTACATAATCAATTCTTCATGGGTTGCTATCTTATGAAAATTTGATAGCATTAAATTTAAAATTTTGATTATTAAATATGAAAAAATATATTTTATAGAAGTACCTATTTACGGTAGATGGTCCATTTTTCTGTAACTGCATGCAATTATATATATATTGCAGTATTTGCACCATGTCTAGGGTTGGGTCACCCTTAGGCACAGGGCTTTCGGTAGTATTATTGCAATTAGTGAAAATTATGGGTAAGCGGGCTATATAGGAATAGCAAACTCTCTCTTCTTTGTCTTCTAGAATCAAGAAAATGTCAAAATTGATCAACATATTTCTCAAACAAACGCAAAGGAATATTAAACTAAACTGTATTTTTCTGATTCTGAAAACAGCAATGACCAAATTTCTATTATGTTTCATAAGTATGTTATATGCTTGCCTTTTTTGGGATCTGACATATCAGAACATGATAAGACCTAAAATATATCGGATGAAATACGTTTGTCATCACTAAGTGAGTACTGTCTCATCGCGGATAATATATTCTTATTTTTAAATTATATGTATAGCTGATATGCTTTTAAGAAATAATTCATTAACTTTATTTAATTTAAAAATATTTATAACATGTAGATATAATATATGTAAATATAAGTTTAAAGGATAAAAATATCAAATTACTAGTTTTGAGATATTTATAATTAGATGTTAAAACATAACAACAAACATATACTATAAAAAAAAGTGTACAATCCCTGAAGGAAAATTCTGCCAATAATGAATGAAAAACCATCGGTCAACTACGTTACTGATGGAAAAAAAATAAAAATATATTGATGGTAAAAATAATATGGGCAATAGATTTATCGAAGGAAAAATTATTGCAAAATTGTGGTCATTTACTCAATAATATAACGATCTAATACAGGTTAATTGCCAATGAAAATTCTATCGATAAATACCGGCGGCAAATTCATCCGATTCCAATGAGTTTTTTATGAAAATTTTTGTTAATTACTTATTGTAGAGATTTCTACACGAACAATACTAATAATTGACACACCCCACGGTGGCATTTATTTGCTGAATGTTAGAAAATTGTGGCATAAAAATTATTTTTAGACTTCTAATTCATTATTCATGGTTTATACATCATGTTTAATTTTATGTCAAAATCCCTACATAATAATTTAATATGTGAATGATAATGATAAGTGCATGTTTTATTTTATTTCAGCTATGGTTTTCCCAATCATGTCGACAAAAGGTAACGGGTCGATCCACTCTAGCTGGACAAGACCCTCTACAGGTACCACAGTGGTTTAAGAAATATAAAAACGATTAGAATTATCGTTATGCAGAATTCACGACTAACTGTAACAAAATTCTGGATCTCCCTGAAATACTCAATTCAAGTCTGATTCCAACGATTTCAGTTTCATTACTCTTACCATATCAAGTACAATATATTCACAACATCAGATTCAGTTTTTTTTTTTTACTAAAATTCGAAAAATCTTCTGAAAAGTCCAAAAATGTTGCGGACGGATCCGGAACTATTCGGATCTCCCATGTTCCATCTGAAACAAGTTTAATACTCTTATTACATTATTACTCATTGTTCTAAAACAATCAATTATCCCAAATTCTCAATTTACGTGTTTGCGGAAAATCCTCGGGAAAGTTTCTGAAAACGCTACAGAAGAATCCTAAACCCTCCGAACTTTTCTGAAATTACTCAAATATTATGATATCACATAATTAACTCATATCTATCATTACGTTCATCTAAAGATCAATGTATGTGAAACCAAATTTTACCGAAAACTTCCTTAACTCGTCGAATCGATCAAATTCGTTCCGAATCCACTCGGATTCTACTAACTATACAATTTCAATACATTCTAGCATAATTAACTCAATACACATCAAAACATAATTCTATGAATCTACTGAAAGCATCCGAATGTAAGCTAACTTCACTAAAATAATAAGATTTTTACCGGGAGGTCTTACCAAAATTTCGACGATACCGACAGACTCTCAACGCTCTCACAAACGCGTAAGAATCAATGAAATTCGAATTATTACAACTAGGCGAATGGGTTTCACTATTAATTGAATATTTCTTCCCCCTTTTGCGTGAAACCGAGCACCGATCAACAAACTCGTTATCGTAGCTTCGTAGTACATTCCAAGAACTTCGATTTGGTAACCCATGGATCGAAGTGTCGAGCCGAAATCGAAAAACCCAAGCCGCGTGCATTTATTTTTCTTGCGTGAAAAAATTCATTAACTTTATTTAATTTTAAAATAATTTAATTTAAAAATATTTATAACATGTAGATATATAATATATGTAAATATAAGTGGAAGGGGTTGAGTGGAGAGTAGTTTGTAACTTTGGCCCTTACGCAATTATGCAAACTCATAGGTATTTATAATGAGTTTTCTAAAAAAATATCAAAATAGCCCCTGCGAAATTATAAATAGGTCTCTAACATTATTCCATCTCGTAAATTTATTTTTTTAGGCCCTTCTAGTACAAATTTCAAAAGTGGTCATTATAAAAGTTGTTTGTTTTCGAAAGATATTTCCAATGGATCAACAATCAGCTCAATCAGAGTTCGTTTACTATTTCTATAACGAAACTTACTCAGATAAAAATCTCCAAAAATACGTGTAACCGATCATTTCGAGTTACGCGATTTCCAATACAACAAAATCTCTTTTTAAAATATTCCAACATATTTTTCAATGCTTAAACAACGTGTTCAAAATATAACTAACATAATTCTTTGAGGAACTTGGGTGATCCGTTGACTCAAGCATGCGTTTCCAAAATTTGAATAGCTAACCGATCTGCTTGTCAACTTGCAAAACTAGCAAACTGTTATGGTGTGGATAATAAAACTCAGTAATTAACCACGCTCATACCATAAAAGATGAGAATAAACCTTGATAATAGTATGTATGTGTGTGTGTGTATATAAATCACATAAATATAAGTTGTTAGAAAGCCCTTAACATATTTTACTGAAAATCTTTCAATCTCTGTACTATTCTTTTTACTCTCTATATACAAAGTCCTCTGAAATTACATATATGTATACCGATCTAAAAACCAAATTCATGAGGTATACCTGATACGAATCAGAAACTTTATATGCAAAACTCTTCGAACGTTCAATAACCAAATTACATACAAACATAACTTATACAGGTTTTCAAATCTTCTACGTAATAATCATACCGTAATCGTCAATATCAAATTGATTAAGGATATACTTATACTTATATATATATATAAAAATCAAAAATGCCCAAGTGAAACATTCAAAATATACTTATGAAAACCGTATACCGACACGATAAAATGAAGCTCGTACGAGACTCATTACCAATTTTAGAGTATGTATGACACGAATCAAATCACCAACAACACTGAACACACAACATTACCAACACAAACACCACATAGTCAGTATTATCAATCATCGGAAACGGAAAACATAATACAGATTCCACACAGTCAATATTATCCATTATCAGAAACGGAAAATATAATATGAATTCCACACTGTTAATACTATCATTTATCAAAATTGAAAAACATAATATAGATTCCATATAGTCAATCTCATTCCACCATTATAAATAAAAATCATAATATAAATTCTATGCAGTCAAACTCATTCCACCATCAGAAACGAAAATCATAATTCAAATTCCATACAGTTAATCTCACACATCATCGAAAGCCAAAACACCAGATAACAGATTTAAAACCCTACTTATTCAAAACAAATCTTTCTTGAAATAAAATTTTCCAAATATTTTAAATCAAGTTCCAAAACCAAAATTATCAAAACTAATCAGACGTTCACTGTCTGAGTCACGCTCAAAGACCGGATAATGTATGAGATCAAGACTATGTCGACAGAAAGTAACAAATCAACCATTTTCAGATGGACAGAACCCTATACAGGCACCACGGCGGGTCAAAATCATTAAAATAAGTAAAACATAGTACAGGCACGTGTCAAAAATATACCACATCATAAGCAAAATCCAATGTGTCTCATATATATCTCTTTCAAAAAAAAATCTTTTGAGAAAAACTTTTCAAAGTGCTTTTTTTAGAAAAATAAACTATAAAATAAGGTTTCCACAATATATCATAAAACAAGTCTCTTTGATCGAAATCAAATTTCAAAATTATTGTCATCATAAAACCGCATCAAGTATCTAGGAACCAAGTCAGCTGGATGAAAATATCAGGAGTTCAATGTCTGGGTCGCGCTCACAAACCAAACATTGTCCAAAATATGACCATGTCGAAAGAGGGTAGTAGCTTGTTCCGCTGCATCTGAACAAGACCCTATACAGACACCACAGTGGTTTCAAAAATATAAAATAAATAAAAGGTAGTATGCACACCGTGGCGGAAACATATCATATTATATCAAAAATGAAATCAAATACATTTCGTTAAAAGAAAAAATTCTTAGAAAATAAACTTCTCCGAATATTTTTCCAAAAAATAAATAAACAAGATTATTCATCCACATGTCAAACACATCATGCAACACATATCAAATCCATCCTCCATTGACAAATAAATCATAATTTACAAAACGACAATATTAAATCACATGCCTGTTCAAAATATAGTCATATCGGCATATATAAGTGTGTGCATATATATATATAACCATTGACAATAACTCATACATCAAGATACAATGTCATCATATCATATATAGGCCTCATAATGTTTATATTAATATATCTATATGTAAACATATATATATATATATATATATATATATATATATATATATTTATTTATTTATTTATAAAACCATTGACAATAACTTATACATCAAAATACAGTGTCATCATATCACATATAGGCCTCAGAATATTTACATTAATATATCTATATGTAAACATATATACATACATACACATATATATTTTTACATATATACATATCTATTTGAGAAACATCAAATAATACATCAAGTACTTATCGTGTGAAATACTTACCTAGCTACGACTCCTGATCTTAGTCAAAACAGTCAAAACAAACGAGGGAAAATGGTTAGAATTGTCGTCACACAAAATTCTCGGCTAACTATAACAAACTTCCGGATCTTCTCGGAATACTCAATTCAAGTCTGATTCCAACGATTTTAGTTTTAGTACTCTGGACACATCAAGTACAATATATTCACATCATTAGATTCAGTTTCCGACTAAAATTCGGAAAATCTTCTGAAAAGTTCGAAAACATTACAGATGGATCCAAAGCTATTCGGATCTTCCCTGTTCCACTCAAAATAAGTTTAATACTCTTATTACATCATTACTCACTATTCTAAAACAACTAATTATCCCAAATTCTCAATTTATGTATTTTTGAAAAATCCTCCGGAAAGTTTTCAAAGATGCTATATAAGGATCCTGAACCCTCCGAACTTTTCCAGGATCAATCAAATATTATCATATCATCATAATTAACTTATATATGTCATTACGTTCATCTAAACATCAACGTATGTGAAACAAGGTTTTACCGAAAACTCACTTAACTATTTGGATCGATCTATTTCATTATGATTCCACATGGGTTCTACTAACTATATGAATTCAATACATTCTAGCATAATTAATTCAATACACATCAAAACATAACTCTATGAATCTACTAGAAGCATTCGAATGTAAACTAAGTTCACTAAAATAATGAGATTTTTATCGGGAGGTCTTACCAAAATTCCGAGAGTACCAGCAGACTCCTAACACTCCAACGAACGTGTAAGAATCGATGAAATTTGAATCGAAGCAATCGGGCGAATATGTTTCACTATTCATCAAACATTTCTTCCTCATTTTGTGTGAAACCGAGCCCTAATCGACAAAACCATTATCGTAGACTCGTAGTACATTCCAAGAGCTTCAATTTGGTGGGTGGCTCGACCCGTGGATTAAAGCGATAAGCCTGAACTGAAACATCCAAGCCGCAAGTGTTTCTTCACATTTTCAGTCGTTTTCAACCGAAATACCTTTCCAATGGATCAAAAATCAATTCAATCAGAGTTTGTTTGCTATTTTATAGCCGAAATAACGAAACTTATTCATATAAAAATATTCAAAAATACGCGTAACCGATCCTTTCAAGTTACACAATTTCCATTTCAATGAAATCCCACTTTAAAATATTTCAACTTAATTTTCAATGCTTAAACTTTTATTCTCCAATATCATCTCGTTCCGAGACCTAGTCTTTAATCTAAAAATCTTCCAAAATTATTTCAAAAATTCGGGATATAAGATCCACATTGGAGTTTTTATTTAGGACGGATTTGTTTGCACAAAATCAGACCTAAAAATTCCTAACTTTGTGCAAACTGCAGTAACAAAACTACACTATAGTTTGCGCACATAGCTGTTATTTGAGGCTAATTTAGAGTCTGTTTCAGTGTTATAGAAACCGTTCAGTGATGCCAAAATATTTCCATATTAGTTAGGAACGTTTTGGGACAGACGTGAGTGATTTTCAAAGCATAAAAAACCTTTTGAAGTGCGCTGGAATCACTGAACTGTAGGGCTGTCTAATTCTCTACAGTTATCACATATTCGGGGATTGTGCAGGGAGTGCAATTTCGATCAAAGTAGAAGGAAAGAGGCATAAATTTTTTTCAATTCCGATCCCGCGACCTAAGTGTAATTTTCGTTGCGCAATTAGCTTTCCCATGAGGCATTCGCGAGATTAACTCCCACAATTTCCGTCAAAGCAGGTTGAAAAGTATTCTAACTCCTCTTTCTAATTTTAATTATGCGATAATTAGTGGATGTTTATTTTTTAAACAATACAATTTAGATATTTGAGTCTTCTTTCATCTGGAATTGCCTCAATCCGATATCGAGGTAAACAATTATGGCTAAAATACGAAAATTGCGCAAAATTGGAATTTCCGAAATTATACACTGTTAGAACGTCATTTCAAGTTTTTGGCCTCCAAAATCCAAATGTCGCGTCCATTTTTCTAGTTATACATCTGAAGTATTATTTCACCTACATAAGAAATAAAAATCACAATAAAAATATATAAAACGTAAATTTAATTATTATTTCACAAATGTGCTAAATTAAGGGGATTAATGAAACTACAAGTGTAAAATGATTAATTTTTCTTTTAATAAATGTACACTTTTTAGTGTTCATCACACCCACTAATCATCTTATTACTAGTCCCTATTAATTTAAGCGAAAACTTAAAAGAAAAATTCTTATCAAAGTCAATAATTATTTTCTTGCTTTCTAAATTATCAAATAAGTAAATTCTCCTATAC